>NW_006494910.1:7163133-7174219 GCF_000471905.2 Amborella trichopoda | reverse complement strand
AAAAGATATTTTACACCAATACTCTATTCCTATACCAAAATTCATCTTCAAACACTTGAATCTCAATATACTGTATTTAATACAACAGAGGGAAAACCGATTACTTCAATCCATCCTCTTGAGAAAAGCCTCAAAATCAAGGGAGCACCTTCAAAAACTCCCACAAAAACTGACAATGAAGACGAAGAATCAACCTCTCATACCTAAATAGTCCTTTATGAAACTGTAGCTACTCCTTATAAATTAAATAATGCAAATATGTCTCGTATTGAATTACTTCCCCATATAATTGAACAAAACAATTATACAAACCTTTATCTTCAAACTCTTGGAAAACAAATGGTTGGAATTGAGAATTTGTTAACTCCCACACGACAAAATGAACCAAAGAAAATTCTCTTTAAACCTCTTCTTGAAATAAATAAAGACAATTCTTTATTGGAGATGATAATAAAACTCTCATGGATCAGTTAATATCCAAATTATCCAAATTAGAACTCAAAGAACCCAAGAGAACAATTATTGAAACAAGTCTTGGAGCCAATTCAGAAGACAGAAGAAAAGCTACCCGTCCATGATAATATGGCTCTTCAAGAAGAAGACCCTGAGCCCCAAATTAAAAATACTCTGTCAAATATGCAAAAAGCATTCACAGAACATAGTATTTCTTCAGACAATATTCATCGAATCAATTATAGCAAAAATTGACAGCCAATAAATGCTAAACCATATTATAAGAGACCAACTCCTGTTGATATACAATTAGAAGAAGATCTAGTTAGCCATACCTCAACTTATACTGGTAGGACCATCAGCAATTGGAGTATTGATGGAATTTCAGATCACCAAATACTAGATACTATGCGACATATGACAATGTACGCATCAGCATGTAAGATGGCTGGAAGCCATGCCAGGAATTATCAAAAGCCGTTGTATCTGGATTTACTGATTGGCTTAGAGGATGGTGGGATTTCCACCTCAATGATCAAACAAAACAACAGATTTTGACAAATACCCGAAATTGGACAGCAAAGAATGAACACAACCAAGACATGTTATACACTGAAAGTGATGCTGTTAATACTTTAATATATACCATCGCCCTACATTTCATAGGCAATACTGTTATCTTAGCAGCAAGATCTGCTGATCTTTTATCAAACCTCAGATGTCCTACATTATCCCATTATAAATGGTATAAAGACGTTTTCTTCTCTCGTTTACTTATACGAGAAGATAGTCATTTAGATCATTGGAAAGAAAAATTCGTAGCCGGCTTACCTTATTTATTTGCTGAAAAGGTGAAAGTACACTTGAAAAATAAGCATGGAGGTACAATCACCTATTCCCAATACACCTTAGGAGAATTATCAGCCGAAATATGTGCGGAAGGATTAGCCTTATGCACAGTTATGAAATTAAAGAAACAAATCGATACAAAATATAAATGGTAAAAAGGAATTAGGAGATTTCTGTGAACAGTTTGGTTATCACATTGATAAAAATAAACCCCATGATTTACATAAATTCCATAAACGCAAACATAAATTTAAATCAAAACAAAAGCAAGATAAACCTCCAAATGTTTCCAAAAAGAAAAAAAAATTTACAAAAAGATTTGCTTCTAATAAATCATCCCAAAGAAAGGATAAAAAATTACCTGTCTGTTATAAATGTGGAAAAGTTGGCCATTACAAAAGCCAATGTAAAGTCAAAAAGAAAATTGCTGCTGTAATCTTAGATGAACAGATAAGAAATAAAATATATGATATTATCCAAATCTACGATTCTCCATCTAGTTCAGACTCAGATACTACTTCATCCAGTAGTAATCCATCTTTTCTTGGTAATATCCATGATGAAGACCTTTATTGGTCAAATACATCTAGTAGTTCCGAAAATGATGATGACATATGTAAATGTCCTATTCCTACTTCTAATATTCATACTTTGACAAAAGAAGATAATCTCATATTAGATTTAATAGAGAAAATTTCAGACCCTGAGGAAAAACGAGAAGTAATTCTCAGTTTATCAATCTTGCTAAAACAAAATCAAAACCTATTCCATTACTCAAACCTCCAGATGAATATAATTTTTTTGATATAATCAAACGTATAAGTCAGCATGAAGCCTATCAAAAAGAACCAACTATTGCTGATCTCAAGCAAGAAGTAAATCTTGTAAAAACAGAAGTTGCTCAATTAAAAAATCGAATACAAATTCTAGAACTCCAAAATGAAACCCCAGGAATAGATACTGATACAGATTCTATTGAATTTGATCACCTAATCAAAACATCTCATCCACAACATAGAGAAACATCTACAAGTAAATCTGTAAATGTTTTGAATAAAGTCATTACACAAAAATGGTTTATCTTAGTAACAATAGTCATAAGTGATGAATATGAATTTCAATCTTTAGCATTATTAGCTTAAGGGGCAGATCTCAACTGTCTCAATGAAGGATTAATTCCTACCAAATATTTTGATAAAACAACCCAAATCTTGAATACTGCAGATGGAAGCATATTGTTTATTAAATATAAACTCTCACATGCTAAAATCTGCAATGAAGGCAATTGCTTCCCAACTACTTTTATAATGGTTAAAGGACTCAGTCAAGCTGTAATTCTTGGAGTACATTTTCTCACCCTTTTATATCCAATGAAAATTACTCAATCAAGAATTGAAACAAGTGTTCATGACACTCATATTAAATTCGATTTTCTTGATAAACCAAAAATCAAAGAGATCAATACAGTTAAAAATCATATCAAACAAAAAGAGGATTTTCTAGGATCATTACAACATGAAATCAAACATAAGGTTGTTACTGAAAAACTCCAAATGAAAGATATGATACAAAAAATACAACTTAAAAGTATTATTGAACAAGAAATATGTCATGAATTACCAACGGCTTTCTGGAATAGAAAACAGCATATTGTCGGATTACCATATGAACCCGATTTTAATGAAACAAAAATCCCAACAAAAGCTCGTCCTATTTAGATGAATACGAAATTACTTCAAACTTGTCATACAGAAATCAAAGATCTCCTACAAAAGAAGCTTATTCGTCCAACATTAAATATAAACTCTCAAATGCTAAAATCTGCAATGAAGGCCATTGCTTCCCAACTACTTTTATAATGGTTAAAAAACTCAGCCAAGCTGTAATTCTTGGAGTACCTTTTCTCACCCTTTTATATCCAATGAAAATTACTCAATCAAGAATTGAAACAAGTGTTCATGACACTCATATTAAATTCGATTTTCTTAATAAACCAAAAATCAAAGAGATCAATACAGTTAAAAATCATATCAAACAAAAAGAGGATTTTCTAGGATCATTACAACTTGAAATCAAATATAAGGTTGTTATTGAAAAACTCCAAATGAAAGATATGATACAAAAATACAACTTAAAAGTATTATTGAACAAGAAATATGTCATGAATTACCAACTGCTTTCTGGAATAGAAAACAGCATATTGTCGGATTACCATATGAACCCGATTTTAATGAAACAAAAATCCCAACAAAAGCTCGTTCTATTCAGATGAATACGGAATTACTCCAAACTTGTCATACAGAAATCAAAGATCTCCTACAAAAGAAGCTTATTCGTCCAACATTAAATATAAACTCTCAAATGCTAAAATCTGCAATGAAGGCCATTGCTTTTCAACTACTTTTATAATGGTTAAAGGACTCAACCAAGCTGTAATCCTTGGAGTACCTTTTCTCACCCTTTTATATCCAATGAAAATTACTCATCAGGAATTGAAACAAGTGTTCATGACACTCATTAAATTCGATTTTCTTGATAAACCAAAAATCAAAGAGATCAATACAGTTAAAAATCATATCAAACAAAAAGAGGATTTTCTAGGATCATTACAACTTGAAATCAAACATAAGGTTGTTACTGAAAACCTCCAAACGAAAGATATGATACAAAAAATACAACTTAAAAGTATTATTGAACAAGAAATATGTCATGAATTACCAACTGCTTTTTGGAATAGAAAACAGCATATTGTCGGATTACCATATGAACCCGATTTTAATGAAACAAAAATCCCAACAAAAGCTCATCCTATTCAGATGAATACGAAATTACTCCAAACTTGTCATACGAAAATAAAAGATCTCTTACAAAAGAAGCTTATTCGTCCAAGCTTATCTCCATAGAGCTGCTCTGCGTTTTATGTCAATAAAAATGCTGAGCAAGAACGAGGAGTCCCACGATTAGTCATCAACTATAAAGTCTTACAATGGATAAGATATCCTATTCTCAATAAAAAAGATTTATTGGATCGATTAGTACATGTTGTTATCTTTTCAAAACTTGATTTAAAATCAGGATTCTGGCAAATTCAGAAAAAAGAAGAAGACAAATATAAAACTGCTTTTAATGTACCATTCGGACAATATGAATGGAATGTAATGCCTTTTGGCCTTAAAAATGCTCCATCTGAATTTCAGAAAATTATGAATGATGTCTTCAATCCTTATCATAAATTTATGATTGTTTATATAGATGATGTACTGGTCTATTCTGATTCTTTAGATCAACATTTCAAACATCTTCATACTTTTATCAATACTATCAAACATGCTGGTTTAGTTGTTTCTGCTAAAAATCTTAATTTATTCCAAACCAAAATCCGATTTTTAGGACATAATAGTAACCAAGGTACAATTATCCCCATTGATAGATCAATTTTATTTGCTGATAAATTCCCTGATAAAATTGTAGACAAAACCGAATTGCAACGATTTCTAAGATGTCTTAATTATATTAGTAATTTCTATCAAAATCTTGCCATAGAAGCCAAACCTTTATATGATAGGTTAAAAAAGAATCCTCCACCATGGACTGAGATCCATACTTTAGCTGTTCAACGACTGAAGCAAAAAGCCAAAGAATTACCTTGTTTAACACTTCCCAATCCTACTGCATTTAAAATCATTGAATGCGATGCCTCTGACTTAGGCCTCAACGGCATACTAAAACAAAGGTGTGATTCTACTGAGCAATTAATTCTCTTTACTTCTAAAGCATGGAATCCTACACAAAAAAATTATTCTACTATCAAAAAATAATTACTTGCCATTATACACTGTGTTACTAAGTTTCAAAGTGATATTTTGAATCAACATTTCTTGATGCGTACTGATTGTAAAGCTGCTAAAGACATTCTGCAAAAGGATATTCAAAATCTTGTTTCAAAACAAATATTTGCCCGTTGGCAAGCGATATTATCCGCTTTTGATTTTTCTATTGAACATCTTCCCGGCTCTACTAATTCGTTACTTGACTTTCTTACCCGTGAATTTTTACAGGGGGGGCCGTATATTATCACTACCTGAGCTAGATAGTATTCCAGATAGCATTCCTTACGGTTTACAGTTATTTTTTAACAATACTCATACAAATATGAAGACATCTCAAGGAAACACTCATGACAAACAAAAAATGGACTTGGTACCCTGCCCCATATCTAGGCCTCTTATGCCCAGTTCTTCTTTACCAATAACACCCATGTCACCCATGCGATCGACAAATGTACCAGAATATTTCATCCAGACTCCTCTTCAAAGTCCAATACAAACTCCTAGTCCGGCATTTACTCTAGCTGCCTACCCAAATAGACAAACTTCCTCTGTTTCGAAGTCAGTTTATGTTGAAACCGCATTTCTGGCTGATATACCCATATGCGACAAGCATATAAACATTGACCCAAATAAATTAGCTCCCTCATATCTCACGAATCACTTGAACCCTACTAATGGAGCCAAGACTCGTGAATGGTATGAGGCTATACTCATGGAAACTGGTTCAGTATCCATCATACATTTCTATCAAGGTAATACTAAACTATATGCATATTCTAAATTACAAATTAAAAAATTCTTATCTTATGACGATTGGGGTAATAACCTTATCTAAGGCAAAAAGTTAGCCAATCCTAAATTCCAATACAAATATTATAGGTATGCTGAGTATATTGAGGCCTGGCATAAGGTCTTTGCATATCAAAATCCAAATAATACTCATTCTTGGTATGTCCAGTTTAAATTCCCTATCTTGGAACGGTTCCCTAGCTGGTTCCGACATTGGTTCCTAATATGGGGATCACATACTCAAATATTACCAAATGAATTTCAAGCCTTTCAAGAAAAATTTGCCATTCATAATACATGCACTCCCCAAGATGATTATCACCTATACTTTATGGCTATCTATCAAATCCCATGGATTCTAAAATGGGATTACTGCTTTTCTGAAAATAATACCAATAATTTTGAATATGTCCCTCTCCTTGGTAAAACCATCAAAATCAAATGGTGGGATATTTACAGTACTAAACCCTCCTCTTGACACTCAAACGAATACCTCCTCAATTTGACTTAATTCACCCCCAAGAAAATAATACTGTCAGCCTTCCCACATTTTCTGCATATATTAAAAAAATGAGACTATCCCATCCAAATGCCACTCTCGAAGAGCTAAGAGAACATCTCTTGCAAATCTTTGCCACTTCAAATCCAAGACCAACTACATCCGAAGAGACAGTCCAGTCGGGAAATCCACTGCTAGAAGATTTCAGCCAAGATCCAAATGCATGAGACCTGACATAACCCGACAGATGTGACATGCTGAAACCCCACCATAAAGCAAATAAAGATTCCCCTTATCCTTTGACATGACCCATAATAAAAAAGATTCCCTGTTCTCCCCTTTTTTCCTTCATCCGACCCCGCAGATGCCATCCTCAATAAAAAGATTCCATACCACAGTGAAGAAGGTCACAATCAAAGTCACGTGTCCTCTTCTTATTCCTTTTACTCTCGTACAAACGAAGCCAACTCCTTCACTCCCGCACGTATGAGGCCAAAAGATTCGCCACCTACGCACGGCCGCCCTCTTCTCCTACCACTTGTCCCCTATCGATTACCCTCTTCATTACGGCACTTCTCTCAGCCACTCGTCTAATGTCAGTTATCTTCTCCCTCACTACGGCACCGCTCTCAGCCATGCATCCCACATCAGCTATCTCCTCCCTCACGGCACTTTCTTCAGCCACATCCTTTCCTTCATCTCGAAGGCACGCCACCTCTCTTTATGCCTATAAATACCCCTTCTCGCCTCATTGCAAAACAGACTTCGCAAGGACTACAAAGAAAGCATCTGAAGCAAACTCAACATAATGACGCATACTTTCTCTCTCTCCTTCTCTCTCTTCTACTTTGCTTTCTTCTATTTTCTATAGACAGTAGGTTTATTCTCTTCAGCCGCCTGTACATCAAGTCGGTAACCTCTTACTACTTTAAATGTGTGATTGTAATATTTCCTCTCTACCTTCTTACTATCCCTCCGAGTGGAAACATTTTGCCAGTTTATGTATATGTCAACAGTAAGTTCTACTGTTTCTTTCTCAATCTATGATGCAGTTGAAATTTGTATTTACTTTTAAAATTCGTAATCTGACTCATAATTCGTGGATTGTTCTTGATATATCTTGGATTTCTGCTTTAATTCTCATATGTGCTTTTCTTTATTATGTTTCAATCTTACAACAATTGATCGTTTATAACTCTGTTCTTTTTACATTTTTAAGATAAATTAAGATCAATGTTAGAAGTTTCATTAGGGTAGATCTTGCGCCGAAATTATATATATATATACATAGCAAGAGATGAAAGTTTCATACTGTAAACTGAAATTTCATGGCTCCCATTTCAAGCCATGAAATAAAGAACTAATGTAGCTCTCTAGAATCAGTAAACTAGAATCACAATACATAAATATATGAATCAAGGTTGCTGGTTTTTCACATGCATTTGGAGCATCAAATGTTATGAATCAATGAAATAAATCCGATTTTCTTGTTCACTTGTGTATGAAAAGAAATCGAGCAAGAAACCAGAAAACAGAATAAAATCCAGGAGATTTACAACAGAGAAATATTAGCAGAGCCCTAAATTTTTTTAGGGCAGATTTACAACATTGAAAAATAAGCAAAGCCTTCAATTATTTTACAGGGTTTCTAAAACCTAAATTCTTTTACAGGGTTTCTAAAAAAATCCCTAGAGGATACGAAAACCTAAATTAGTAAGAAAAAAAATGAAAAATCTGCATATAACTCACTGATTGAGAGGTTGCTGCTCTTGCTCGCTCAGGATTGCTCTTGATCGCACAGGTTGCTCCAACTCTAGTTCGCAGAGGGTGAGAGAGAGCAAGGAGGGACGGAGGGAGGGAGGCTCCAAGAAGAGGGAGATTGTGGAGAGGGGAACGGATGAAAATAGGAAAAAAACTCCCGCACAGGAACAATAAAAAAGGTCCTAATTCCCCCTCTCTCCCTTCAAATCAGAACTTATTACTCTCTCTCTCAAAGAATCTCTCTTAATGGTCATTACACGACCTCTTTCTCCCTCCAGAAAATCCGGTGAGAAAGTAAGAATGCGTTTGAATGGTGCATTAAGTTTGGCACTTAATATCTACTTGATTGTATAAAAAAATTCAAAAAAAACCCAAATTTTCGGTGAGCAAGTAAGAGTGCGTTTGAATGCTGGGTTAAGTTTTGGCACTTAATATCTACTTGATTGTAAAAAAAAAAAACCTCAAATTTTAAAAAAAGAGAGTCTATCAAAATAAGTAAAGCCTCACCTCATAACTCATTATAAATTGCAATTCAAGCATTAAAAAATATTTAAATTGATCATTTTGTATTCAACATTATAATTGTGAAAAAAATTAGTATTTCAAGCTGTAAAAATAGTTTATATTGCATAAAGTTATCTAGACCGTCCATTACTCCCTAAAAATAAATATTCATAAATCCACAATATTATTACCATTTTTTAAATTTCAAATTTTATTCTTAGTGTTGGAAAATTAATTTTAGTGCTATCGTAGAGATTTTTGATGCCAGAAGTGCTTTTTGAATGAGGATTTGAAATTTAATTTTAGTGCTATTGTAGAGATTTTTGATGCCGGAAGTGCTTTTTGAATGAGGATTTGAAAATTAATTTTAGCGCTATCATAGAGATTTTTGATGCCGGAAGTGCTTTTCGAATGAGGATTTGAGGTGAGACTTTATTTTGTTTTCATAAAGTATAATAGGCCTGATAGTATCCATTTTTAAAAGGCCAGATTTTACGTAATAATTTTGAATTACCAAAATCACCCTCAAGCTCTGTTTTTTTTTTTCTCTTCTCCTTTTAATATGTGAACTATCATAGATTTACTTTTTAGATTTTTTAGTTTTACCCTTTTTTGTTCACATGAAAAATTATAGCACAGATTAATCTTTATGCAGTACACTCAAAAAAAAAATAATAATAATAAAAAAAAAAAAAATAACCCCGAAAGCATGGAAGAGCATTTTGGTTAATGTTTCTTTGCATCTTGTAACAAAATATTTTGATCGTCCACTTACAAGATTTTCAAATGTTAATGATTTACTTGAAGTGGGTCATTTTTGAAAATTGAAAGTTTATAGCTAGAGATGAAATTAGATTTTCAAGTTATCATAGGGTCTTCGACAGCGGAACGACATCTCTAGGCAAATTTTAGATATGTGAATTGCTTATACAATATAATGAGCCAACTTTATACAAACATCACCTACTTTTTTATTTTAATTAAGTGAGCTCTTTAAAATTAGCCAGACTAAGACAGAGTGTATGGAATACAAGTTTCTTAATAATAGAAGCAGAGACGAGGAAGTACTTAAGATATACGACCATGAAGTACAAAAAAGACCGCACTTTTGATATCTTGGGTCGATAATCCAAGAAAATACAGAAATTGAAGAAAACGTCACACATAAAATCAGAGCTAGATGGGCAAAATGGATATGTGCAACTAAAATTTTATGTGACCGCCACACCAATGAAGTTGGAGGGCAAGTTTTATACGACACCTATAAGACCAGCTTTGCTCTATGGGGCGGAATGTTTTTTTTTACACAATTCAAAATTTTATTTTTAAAAGGAGAGATTTACAATAAAGAGCTTACATCATCATAAAATAGCTAAAGAGCTTAAAGACACATCCCTCTTAGCCAAAAGATTTGCAACTTCATTGGTTTCCCTATACACATGGGTACAAGATAATGTCAAGGAGGCCATCATATCGCAGATTTATAGCCCAATCGATTTAAGTTGCCATGGAATACGCTGCTCTCTTTTGCACCACTTAATAACATTCATCGAACTCCCTTCAATAGAGCGACCCACTCCAAAATTTCTATCAACCAGAATTTCTATGGGGCGGAATGTTGGACGGACAAAAAACAATATCCCTATAGAATGAGTATAGTGGAGATGAGGATGTTGAGATAGATGAGTGGCAAGACAAGAACGGATAGAATGCAAAATGAATCCATACGAGAGAATTTACGTGTGGTACTAATAGGGCGTAAGATGATAGAGAGTAGACTTAGGTAGGCTAGCCATGTGTGGCGCCGACCAAGTACATCGCCTGTTATGAGGTATGAGTTAGTTCAAGTAGAAGGACTGAAAATGGCAAGGGGTAAACCCTAAAGGATGCAGTTTGAAGTAGTATTAAAAGATATGGAGACTTATGACCTCACTGAGGGTATGGGCTTTTAATAGATCAGAATAGCATATTAGAATTCGTGTAGCAGGCCCAATTAATTGGGAAAAGACTGTGATGATGAATTAGTTGAGTCATTATTAGGATACCATAGAATACTACAAATAATATATATATGGGTGTGGTTTGTATAGAGTCGAGGCTCTAAACAATCAAATGCGAGCTCACCTTCAAATAGTGTAGAGAAATGTAATTTCAAAACTGGAAATATTTAACTAGCCTTAAAATATATGTTCATCTTTAATAATAAAATTTAAAGCTTCAAAAATAGTGTAGATCGAATAGATCTATGAAAACTTGAATAACTTAAAAATTGACGATCCAAAAATGCGTTACAAAATGCACTATTTTCAAAGCGTGAAATCTATTTTTTTCCTCAAATTCATGCATCTTTGATCAATTTGAGGATATTTGGGCATCAAAACAAATATATATATATATATAT
>NW_006494910.1:7151530-7163113 GCF_000471905.2 Amborella trichopoda | reverse complement strand
GCTTCTCCATATGCTCTTAAGTTACATAGAAGCTTAAAATGGAGAAGCATAAGGCTAAACCCTACAACTTGAGAGCATATGTAACTTTAAACAAAACAAAGGCTCAATGCCTTAATACCCTTGAGTGGTGCAGACCCCCTTTCTACTTAACCTAGGTGGGTCGTGGCCCCCTTCTTCTCTATTCTATGTGGGGTGTAGCCCTTTTTATGTCTTATGAGAGAGGAGAGAAGATCTTGAGGAGAGAGAATTTCCTAGAGTGGGGCATGTCCCCTAAAGAGAGAGTAGAGAGATGAGAGAGGTGTAGAGAATATAGGCGAGAGATCTTTTATTTATAGATTTTCTATGGGCTAAGGTTTCCTGTGGGTTAGCCATTCTTAATGAGATTAAATCTAGATCATTGATCGTAAGAGACTTGTGGGGTGAGAGATACAAGTCATCAATTCTTTATATCAACCATTAAGATGCAAAGGAAGGTACTAGAACCTTATCGTGTAATTTTTTAAATTAAATCCCATCAAATATTGAATATAAAAAATAATCTCATATTTTTTTATTTTATGAATATCCATTCCTTATTCATTCAATCTTTGAATAATCAAAATGCCTTAAATCACAAAACATTCTAAAACACATTATCTTGTCTTACAAGCCAATAATGGCTTGACAAAAAATTAAAAAGCCAACCCTGCATAGTTGGGGCGTGCCACCCTAGGTGAATAAATTATTTAAATAATTTTTAGAAAGCCAACCATGCATAGTTGGCTCCTATAAGTTTTAGTGAATAAATTATTTAAATGATTTTTAGAAATAATCTTTTATTTCTATTTGATTATTTAAAATACTAAAAATTTATTTTCTTTTATTTTATAAAACCAAATTGTAAAAATAAAATATCCAGAGAATCATAAAAATTCAAATAAGCAATCTAATAATTATATGACATCAAAATAATTAAAACTAAATAATTTTGATGGGAATAAGATATTTATAAGTCTAATAATTATGAATATGCTACAGCACTCCACTTTCAACTGTTGACTATGATTCATATTAGCTTTTTCAAACTGACCCAACAGTTCCATGACCCATTGGCCACTGCAAGGGTTCATGATTACGCTGTTAAAGTCAGCTAAAAGGTCAGATGATACAATCTCAATCTATGGACTACAGTTCTCCCTTAGAGACAAATTCATAGTCACCTACACCATAATGCAACCACAACTCTATGGTGAATAAAAGTAATCTCTCGCACATGTATATGCGTCTTGAAAGGTGATTCACTTTCTCAATACGGCTATCATATATACATGCCGTGTGATGATTCGGGGATGAGGCTTTGGCCCAGTCTATAAAGCCTAACTATCACACAATAGTAGTCCCTCAGCTCATTCATCCAAGCAACTTCGACATCATCAAGGGATAACCCATAAAAACCCTTACTCGTTTACTCTATGCTCAAGTATCTTAGGTTTTCCAACTTGACTGACCTAAAACATTAAGCCAAGTCCGAGTATCGGCAAATAGCATTCGTCCCATATGCTCCACAAAGGTCCACACTCGCACTGTATTTATGTTCCGCTATAAAATATTTTATATACAAACTCTCATAAAGCCTTTAATGGCCATATAAATCCAACATTAATCTATCTCTTCCGGTTGATAAATTTCCCAAGAAATTTGGCCTGATCCAATATTACCAAAAGTAGCACGTATTTGATCATTAAATGAACAAAAGTAAAGATAAGTTTCAAAATAACAAAAGATATGTTAAATATGTAAGTGATAAAAACTCAAATGACATGAATTAAATGTTCATAAATACAATGATAATTTATACATGTAATAGGAAGAGATCCGTTTCTCTTATTGTAACAAATTATCATATGCATGCATACAATGATCTATTATATTTTTATTTTACCACTCATATTTAATAATTTTTACGCTCAATAATGTTTCATAGTAAAAAATCAAATGTTGTACCCAAAATTTTAAATTTAATTTTGATAAATTTAAATTTATTATAATTTACCCATATTTATTCATTTAATAATTAATTATTATAGAATTATTTTTAATAATAGATAATATGAAAATAATATAGTAGTATAAATTAAATATTATAATTAAATAGTATTTATTTTATTATAATTATATGATGATTATATAAGTTTACACATAAATAATAGACATTGCAAACTTTATAATTTTATATTAATTAATAGTATTTGTTAATAATAATCAGTATGATTACAATTAATCATTTTGATTCTATTAATTCTTGTCATTCAAATTGTAATATTGTATTAATTACACAAATAATTAGAATTATATTTAAGTATAATAAAATATTATGAACCGATAAATATAATTAGATATTATATTCATAAATATATATTCATGATAATAAAAATTTCATTATCTATTCGATCGATATACGTTCTCTATTTTTTTTGAGATATTTTAGTTGATATTATAAATGTAGAGAATATGTGTTAATGAACATTAATAACATTATATTTAGATCATTAAAAAATAAAATGGTGAATTTATTACAATTTTAGCTTAATTAAAATTATTGTAATCATTCATTTAGTATAATTATGAAATACTATTCAAATTTTAACTTAATATTGTTAATCTATCGTAATATTATAATAACAGTTATATAAATTTGCATTCAGGTATTCGATTATTTACAATGTAATTTATCAATAAGTTTTCAATTGATTATATATTTACTTATTTTATTATAATTATTAGTAGTAATAGTAATTGACATAATGTTGAAGATTGCTATATATATAAATACTATCAATTATACTAATGATATAATTATAATAAATGCTATAATAATTACAAAAATAATACAAATCCTACTTACATATTGTGAGCATCTTATAATCATATAAATACAATTATGTAATTATTTATGAATAGTAATCAAATTCTAATTTTATTTATAGAATTTATTAATTTCTATTAATTCTTTTAGTTTATAATTAATAATATATTTGTAATTGAGTTATAATATAATAATATAATAACTGAGTTACTCAATTTGTTATGTTAATTTTTATATGTTGTTCTCAATGCTGCAAAATAGTTTACTCAATTTGCCAAGCTTATATGTAATATTCAACTGCATAGTATAAAGAGAGGGGCATAGTCATATTTTCTAATTTAATATATTATCTCATACTGTTTATATCAATTAACACATCATTAGTACAACATTTCGATGACCCTGCGAAGCAGCTGCATCTTAATATTATTTTTCGAAAGATACTGTGTTCCAATTAGAAATTGTTAATTTTCAATCCGCTTGAGAATTCCCATTCCCTATCTCTGGTTTAAAAATTTATAGAAATTTTTTTTAAAGCAAATGTACTTGAAGGGGGGAGAAATATAAACTTTACAAGTATCCTTATCATTATATTTAAATATGATGTATTGACTTTCTTTATTCATTTAACTTTTTCAGATATTTGAGAAAGAGAGGGACATTCACGCCGGCCAAGCTGGGATTCGAGCCCAGGACTTCAACTGTGCAGTGCAGTGTACGCACGAGGGCCGTCCGTCAATTTCATAGAAATACCCAGCTAGCATACTTTATTTTAAGGAAAAAGTTTACATAAGGTTGCAACCTTAAAAAGATGCACCTCAAAAATCTATTTGAGAGGGTCGTTTTAATATTGAGAAAACCTCTAATTGATCATCTCAACATCGAGATATATGAATATGAAAAAAAAAAAAAAGATTTTGAGTCCTAAAATAATGCATCTTGCAATACATCATCTAGACCATCTATTTTCAAGATTTTCATATGTTTATAGATGTACTTGATTTTAACCATTTTTGGAGTTTAAAATTTTATAATTTAACCATTTTTGGAGTTTAAAATTTTATAATTGGAAATAAAAATAGATTTTGAGATAATCCTAAAAATGTTTTTCACCAAAATTACATATAACGATAAAATTTGGAGATGCGCCTTAATTGGATTGTTTAAGGTTGCGACCTTATAAAAACCACACCCTTTATTTACCGAATACATTTATATAAGGCCTCAACCTTAAAGAGGTAAGCACACCACAAAAACGCATCGGAAAAGATTGCTTGGATGTTGAAGGATTTCAGATTCTAAATACATTGTAATATATTACATTTTCAAGATTTTCAAGTGTCTATAGATTACTTTGCGCCATTTTTTAAGTTTTAAATTTGAAAATAAATTTCAAATTCTCTTCAGAATTTGCAAACACCAAATCACAAAGTGAGGTGCAATGTCTCTGGTAATGCAAAAAGTGTGTACAATTTAAGCAATGAACTATATTACCGGAACCCAACATGTCATCATCAACTATGAATACTCGGGTTCTCATCTAATTTCAAGTTGAAAAGGGATGGTCAAAGGTTGGACATTTGACATGAAGGTTTCCATCAAAGATAACTGATTGTAAGATTTGTGCATACTACTGGTTCTGTGGTTGGTGGATTTACTAGTAGTCGGGGGTTTCCGCAAGCTTCTAATTTCTGTTGAATGGATGCAAAAGAATTAGCTGGGTTTCAAATCTGATGTTTTCATAGTATCATTAGTGACCTATCTGGTGGCCAAAAAAATAAAATAATCCAGTACAACAAGTGATGTGTAAAAGGGTTAAAACTTAAACATAGATAACGAGCTTCAGGTACTGGGAGGAAAAGGCACAAAAAAAAAGAAGAAAAAACACTATATTTCAAATTATAACGAAAGATGGTTGAACACCTCCTACAATCAATACTAATCGTGTTCGAAAAATTGATCCAGCCTCATAAACCGGCCAAGGGCCCGTCCCGATAACCGGTAAACTAGCCGGTTCAACCGACCTAACCGGGCAGGTACCCGCCAATCCAAAAAATGCAAATGAAAGTATATTTCAAACATGATTAAACAAAGCAATTAGATTTTAAAAAAATCGTTTTATGCCCAAGGGTATTTTTTAAAAAATTCAAAATAGATGGAAAAATGTAAATATAAATATGCATGACCAAAAAACTTTCCAATCTTTACCAAAATGATAAAAACACTAAAAAACACATTACAAACAAGTTCTTTTTTTTTTGGGATTTTATATATTTTCTTTGGAGTTTTTTTTTAAAAAATACCTAGCCATACCATCAAAATCGGGTAAAACCAGATCGGCCATCGCCCAGTTCCGAGTTGGACCGGCCGAGTTTGCGAACATTGATACCAACCCGTCAATATCACTTATGCTATAGTTGAGTCAAGCCTAACATTCAAAAGAAATTGAGTCAAGCCTAGCTTCATCATATAAAAGACCTTAACATTGATATACAATTGAGCCATCAAAAAAGCAGCAGGCCCAAGAGATTTCTTTGTGAAAAGATGTTGGAATAGCCTCCTCAAACAAATTTGGGTAGTAGGGGGCACTACGATCTCTACTTTGAATATTGCTAGTGCCCAGTCAAGGACAACCTCTAACTCAAAAGTGTGGAGACAGTTCTGGGTGGGCTAGGTGAGCTTCAGAGGACCCAAAGGAAAACAAATGACCCTCTCTCTCACCCAAAAATCCTATCATTTAATATTTATATCCAGACACAATCTCAAGAAAATTTTGTAGCAACTTTTCATTACTAATATCACGAGAAAAACCAATCATAATTTCTATTTTTTGAAAATCTAGTCATCATCTCAACACTTAAAAAGTTGTCCAAAACATTCAATGATTCAAAAATTTCTCAGGCTCGCATAAACCCACTACAATAGTTTCATTATAGGCAACTAAGGCATTGGATGGAAGAAATTACAGGCTGTGGTACTAAATACAACTACCATGTATACTAGCAATGGATGCAATAGAGCATTTCAGATGCATGCCTGTCTTGCTCTTGGTCGAATAGAAAGAGCTGAGGAAACAAAAGCACTGGATTGCAATGTCAAATTCAAGGTTTGATACCACGCACAAAGGAATTTAAAAAAAAAAAAAATCTCCAAGGCCTGACGAGAGTTTGAGTGGTCATGGATCCCCTACGACAACACATGGCGAATCTTTTGATGTGCAACTCAACATAAATTTCAGGATTTCTGCCAGAAGTTCTATAAAGATTATATGTGAAAGTTCAAGTAGGTAGCCGCCAATATCACACAGAGTATCCATTCAATTGAACTCTAGAACAAGCAATTCAGCAATTATAGCCAAAACAAACCAAAAAATCCTGAACAATAATTAATGACACTAAATAATGGATTCATGACACTAAATAATCAAATAAATGTACCTCACTGTTATTTTTCCACGAATATATTTAAAAAAAGGGTTAAGTAAGCATCCATCGGTACAACTGGCTCCCAATGGTTATTACTTGAAAGCTCTCTAGCATAAAAACTTGATGCAAGTTGAGAACCAGATGGAAGCAACTGCAAGCTTTGAGGTGAGACAAAAACTAGAAGAGAGGCTTGATCACCTAAACAAGTAGGGCAGTTGAACCCCATATTAACTTGAGAATATGGCAGTAATAACTCTTGGTATCAGAAGGGCTCCCTACGATGAGAGCGTGACTATAGCTATGGTTGGATAGATAATTAGACACCATTGTTCAGACATTTCATTTATTAACACAAATCCATTATCCCCCTGCACATTTAGGAGTGCAGAATGAAACAGTTTGGCCCACTCGCTATACAAAGGTAAAGGCCCTTCTATCCTTCACTTAATTATGAAAACATCACCAAAACACTCAACTCTACAAAAAAACCTGTTTTCCACTTATTTCCAAATAAACCCATTCTTTGAGGAAGCTGTTGGATCATCCAAATGGGCCTAAATACTTATTCATGGAAAGACTAGAATAGTTTCCCAATGTAAGCATTGTTGGAAATTGGGAAAATAAGGAGAAATAAATCTACAAAATATTATAGAGATCACTTCCAGGATTTATCAGAATAATTATTTAGACACTGAGTGCAAAATATTCCAAAGCTTAATCGCAGAATATTTTTCTAATAAAAATACAAGTTTCTTGTTAACAAATGCCTTGGGATTAGGGACAGCATTCTAAGGTAAATCTGAACAGCAAATCAGGAGACTAAGGGATGACAATCAGAGAACTAAGATCCAACCAATATCCCATTCTCATGTAGAATTCTTATTAGGAATGTGGTTCACAACTAAAATTCTTTCTTAATTACCTTACTTAAAAAAGAAAAGGGATTTACACAAGAACATTCACTGGTATGTCTTTTAGTTCCCACTGTTACCATAATCTATCTTCAAGTTGGTGGACCTCAACATAATCCATAACCCACAAATTACTCCGGTTCAATTTAGAAACCTTTAAGAGGACCTAAAAAGTACAAATAAAAGATTAGATCAAACTGTAAATTTAGTACATAACAGCCATGCATGTTATAAGTTCCATAAAGATAAACTATTTTCGATAACCGTCCTCAAAATTTGGATGTATGTACACTGTAACTTATGTAGCCCTCCAAAATTGAGACACAATGTCGATGTTTGTGTAGTTTGGCAATTTATCAAAATAAACAATGGTTTTACTTACTTCTGCAGTCCTTCAAATCTACAGACTTGTATTCACTTGATTATTTCATCATCATCATCATAGCCTTTTCCCAATTAATTGGAGTCGGCTACACGAATCCTAGTCTGCCATTCTGCCTATACCTCAATGAGGCCATAAATCTCCATATCTTTCTGAATTACTTGCAATCACGTCTTTTTGGGCCTACCCCTTGCCCTTTTAAGTCATTCCACTTGAACTAACTCGCACCTCCTAACAGGTACTACACTTGGTTGGCGCCACACATGGCCAGCTCACCTACGTCTACTCTCTCTCATCTTATCACCTATTGGTGCCACACCTAAATTCTCCCGAATGAATTCATTTCGAATTCTATCATTTCTTGTCTTGCCACTCATCCATCTCACCATGCTCATCTCCGCTATACTCTATTATCTTGTTTTTTGTTCGTTCAACATTCAGTCCCACAAAGCAAAATTCGTCTCACAGCTGTCCTATAGAACTTGCCCTTCAGCTTCATTGGTATGCAATGATCACATAAAATTTCAGTTGCACATCTCCACTTCGCCCACCTAGCTCTAATTTTGTGTGCGACATCTTCATCAATCTCTCCATTTTCCAAGATTATCAATCCAAGATATCGGAAGTGTGGTTTTCTTGGTTCGAAATTTGAGGACATTTCTTTTGATCATTTGTTACGTTTATGTTGGTTGTGCATCATAGTAGGGATATATATGTCACAAACATATTGAGTTTTTAAGGACAACTTCCATAAGATACGAGTCAATGTGGCCAAATTTACGATAATGATCTTGTGGGCTCCACACTCTATGAGTTTCCATGGGATCAAAGCTCAGGATTTGGCTTGTGGATGAAAATAGTGGACAGCAATCTCATTCCTTGCTTAGTGATACATGTCCGTTGAGAATGCTTCCACCTATAAGGGGATACTCCTACAATGGAATCTTTTCTCAAGTACAGCTTTAGGGGCGTGAGAAACATGTTTTCTAGGCCAAGGTGAAAGCCTCTACATTCGGAGAAGCTATGCCAATATTGGCTGGACTTAATGTGAGCTCTTAGGTCTTCTCGGGTTCCCTGGTGGCAGAAAATGACTACCAAACTCTATTGAGGAGGCCCAGCTTATCTTACCATTGCCATTGAGCAATGTAGATAGCAAGGGCATATTTTTCCACTACATTCTCAAAGCTGCAAGCAAGGAGGCTGACATGCACGCTAATGGGATAATTGTGAACTAATAACCGTTCCAGTGGTATTCCCATGAACAGATCTATGTTTGTCTTTAGATGTGCAGTTTAATACTAAACAAGTAGAAAACATAATTGGATCAGGGCAGGGCCTGAGCCTGAGTTTGCTGGTTCGATTAGGTCTAGTTTAATAACAAAGTAGAGGCTGGAAAAGGTAACACTTGCCGGGTCCTAAGTCATTGGCTCGGGACTCACCCCTGAGTCATTGGCTCGGGATACCAAGCAGAGCCGACTCAGGCGACTCCCAAGTCGGATAAGGTTTATAAACACGCATGAAAGTAAGGGAATCACAATGTAAGCACATCCCAAACTTAATACACAAGATAACAAGATCATTGTCTCTCCACTCCTTTCATATGCCCATAACCTAGTGCTTTAGGAGCCCCTCAAATATGTCATCTTCCTTCAGAGAAAATCTCCAGTTCGGCTCATTTTTGTCTATCAAACTCATATTTGTCTCCCATGATGTCAATCATCTCATGCCATGCATTACCTTAAACCTTCAAAATCCAATGGAGGAGAGAGAAATTGTCAAGCATGCTCCCTTAGGCCTATTCTGGATGACGATTTAAAACTCTTCTCATTAATAAGAAAAAGGGGAAAATATCTTACTAACCCCTAAAATTGGCATCAATTTCATAGTATCCCCTCAATTCTTCTAAATATCTGGCTTCATTTTTTCTTTTTTCAAATTCTGTCTTCTCACTTCCCACCTTTTCCAGCCTCGTACCTTCCCACATTTTTTTTTAACCCCTATAACTGCCCTAAACAAAACGCCTTATCACATTTCAACCCTTTCTCTTCCTATACCCCCTTTCACGTCCCAAACGCTTCTCCATAAATCCTGTCCTAGCTCTTGTTCTCACGCCCTAATCCGTTCCCCCACACCCCCACCCCCCTTTTCGCTGCCCCCCGTCTCTCTCTCTCACTCTCTTTCTCTCTCTCTCTAAACCACCACAGTTGAGACTCCAAGGAGTGTTCTGGATTGTGCACTGTGGGGTTTGAGTCTGGCTTCTTCTGGCGATTGAATTGCTCCTACAATCACGAGAATTGCATAGGAAATAGAGGAGAGAGAATTTCTCCTTTCGATCGGATTCGGCGTTTGGCTGGCCCTTTTGAGAGAAGACCTAATTGGTCTTTCTCATCAGGGATTGATGTACGACATAAGACAGAGAAGAATGACAAAACAAGCAGTATCTGTCATCATCTAGAATTGCTGCAGAGGGTCAGCCCTCGATTTTGGGTGCTAATGTTGCGTGTATAAGAGTGGTGAGTATGGGGTCTTTCTTCCCAAAATTGAAAGAGGAAGAGGATTTTTTTTTTGGGTAAGTGAAAGAGGAACAAGATACAATCTACATAATGTCACCTGTTTCTTATTGTGATGATTCAATGAATTCACAATTTATTACACTTTGGATCTCATGATGGATAACAAAAAAAAAATCAATGCCTTGTATATATCTAACAGAATTGAGGTGATTCTATGAAATTGATTCCAATTTTTGGAGCAAATAAGATACTTTCCCCATAAAAAATACAAAACTTACAGGTCTTTTCATGCTGAATTGAAAATGCCAGTTTATCTTAATGTGTCGATAAATTGTTTGGCTGCTCAGAGGAATATTAATATGATATTTTATTAACATAAAGTTCTTGTTTGGATACTTCACAAAAGATTTTTATATGACCTCCTCCACTGAACAACCAGAACAGAGATAATCACACATGGAGAGAGATGTAGATATTGGATTGGAGTGAACATGTGTGTGTGTGTGTGAGAGAGAGAGAAAGAGAGAGAGCGAGACCATAAAGTGGGGTTTTTGGATTGAATGGAATTGCTAAAGAGAGAGGGTAAAAACTGATAAAGGCAGAGGCAAGATGCTTGTTTCTCTTTGAAAAAATGTCCCCACAGACATAGGAAAGCTGCTTCTTTCTCTTCATCCTCCTATTATCTCCATCTTCAAAAGGTATCTTCCATTCTTAGACATGTCTAGTTCCCAAGTGAACATAATAGCCTATTCCTCGTCATATCATTCCTCTCCCATCCTTACAATCAATAGTGCTTTCATTCCCAAAAAAATTTCTTTGCTTCCATCATAACTACACAAATCCTACTTCAACTGTCAATCCTAAGACAATCCTGCCATCTTTATTGTAAAAGCACTTCCTCAACATCTTTCTCTTCCCCTTGACAACTTCAACTTTGTACTCTGTTCTGAAAAGACATTTTTCACAATTAGAATCTCCTTCGCTTCCAAAGATTCCATTCTGGCCCATTTAACATCTCACAAAAAAAAACAAAATCCCAGTGGTTACTACTTTATTAGATTTTTCAGCCCTTTTCTTCTGAAGTTCTTTACAACAATAACCAGCAAATGTTGAAAAAGATATAAAAGACAAATTAAATCCAACATATTGTTTAAATCATTAGCATAATCAATATACTTGAGTCTTCATGCTGCTGGACAAGTAGGTCTAGGGTTTTCATGGGCTAGGTTAGAATTGAGATTTATGATTTACAGGAGATAGGATTGGGATGGACTGGAAACAATCTTAGGGTTCGGATGGATGTAGTTGGGTTGAGGGAGGTGTGGAAGAAAGTAGGTAAAGGGTTGATCACAAAGTTGGTTTGCAGTTTTGGATGGATGGCCAGGTAAGGAAGAGAGTAAAGTTTTGAAATATGCAGCAAGGCATAGATAGAAGAAGAGGTCTGCATGGTTTTAATGTTTTAGATGCAGGCGTGAATGAGAGGGTGATTACAGTTTCAGATTGAACG
>NW_006494910.1:7098826-7151318 GCF_000471905.2 Amborella trichopoda | reverse complement strand
TATATATTTGGAAGTGATGTGGCTGAAAATTGGATTCCAAGTAAGAAGGAAATGAAGGGATGAGATGTATGGTTGAAGCGGTACCACGAGGTTGCCTGAAGATGAGAGAGGTAACAGTGGATGGGTGTGTAGGTTAAAGCAAGAGGAGGGCGCAATGACAATGAGCAAGTAGGGTGCACAGAGAAGAGAGAGATTAAAACGAGGTGTGCAAGAACAAGAGACAGAAAGAACGGGATGGGACCCTAACATCAATGCAAAATCTCCTTCAAGAGATATATGGTTCTCTCCTCAATGATGGAGTCATGCCACCAAAACTGGAAGAAGTAGCTCTTTATTCAGACTTTTGCATGGTTCTGGTCATAGGCCATTACATGTATTTATAATGGTAAGAGACACGTATTGTCACCATACTTAGACCGCAAGTCAGCCCAAGATTGATGTGCAACACAAAAGGAAACATGACCAACAAATAGAATCCTATCTAACATGGGAAACTAAGGTTATATTTCGAAAAGGGTAATTAACGCATTACCATCGTGCATTAGGCCCTAAGGATCATATGGCAGCCAATAGGATATGATTTTTTCCATGCCTTTTTTGCAATTGAACAGGCATTCAAAATCCAGCTCTTTACCCCCAATTTACAATTGATCAGTAAAGGGCCCAAACCCTTTTTTTCTATTTACAAAGCTTAATTGGATGCCATATCATCGCGTTACTGATGTTAACGGGTGGCTCTCCCATACCCAGACCAACTCAAAGGAGCCAACTACGAAAGAAAATTGGGAATGGGGTTGGGGCATCGGTGGTTGAGGAGGCGGATGCCTCAACATAACATCCCTCCTTCCATTCCCACTGTTAACATATCCCCAAAAAAAAAAAAAAAAAATTACAAAAGGAAAATCCAAATACATTATAGAAACTTAACTCAATTTGGAATCTAGAAAAAGAAAAGAAAAGAAACTCAAATATAGACGTCCTAAGCCTCATGGGATTCTTAGGGGAACCGATAGTATGATCCATAACTGAATCTAGGGCTAAAGACCCCAAATTCCTCTCAGTGGGTTCCACATGGTCCTCTCTTGCTGTTCCACGCTTTCTTAACGTTTTTGGACCAGCACCGTAATACTCCATGACCCAGGCTCACCTTTAGACCCGTGATGTTCACCAATTTACAACATAAATGGCAAGTATCAATTCCAGATGTGTGTTCCTAAGTAAAATATTTGCACTTTCATTTTTTAAAGATGCAATGACAAATTTGACCTTCTTAGCCAGTTTTTATATGCATTTTGGGATTTATACAAATGAAGCATCAGACATCCATATGGGGCTGCTCAGAGGTGGGTCCAATTTATCAACACCCACATGCCCACAGTAAGATGGCTATCAGGTAATCAGGTCACCGTATAAGCATTATGATATCATGTAGTTCAAACCCTCCCTTTTACTCTCTTTTTACAATGATTGGAGTACCGATTACTTCAGCCTCCCACGATATGTCAGCCATCCGAAAGTCAGTGTTCCCAATTATCTGAATCACCAAAGCGACTCATCCGGGTCTCTTCTAAACAAGAGGCAATATGTCTATAATTTGGGCTTATTCAGAATTCATATAATGATAAAGAAAACAGAGATCAACGTAATCAATGTCAGTGAATCACTCAAATAACTCAATCAAATGTAATAAAGCTCAACAGCTGGTTCAAGTAAACCCAGTAACATTATGACAGATATTTCTTTTCTTGTTACCAGACAACTAATCTTCCATAAACTTTTTTTTCCTAATACATAACTTAGCATCCATTGTCATACTTGAAATTAACCTACAACAGATGTTTCACAGTTTTAAAATACAGCTATTAAGATGCCCTTGGGAAAGGAATGTCATTGCACACATATGCATTCAACAATATTTTATATTTTGAGAACATCAATTACACATAGACCCCTAGGAAGATAAAAAATAAACCATAATTGGTACAAGCAAACAAAGTCCAAAAACAAAGAATGAGCAATTTCAGAAAAGATACTAACCATAATCACCGAATGCAAACCCCAAAAGGTTCTAGCCTCTAAAAAGGTGACATTAATATATTAATCTAATCCCTGTGATCATATCCCAATCCATTCCTCCCTAGTAATAATACTTACATTAATAATTACAAGCAGTCTCTTTTGGATCCCATTTTTCCTTGCTGAAAACTGACGTTAACTTATCATGACAACCCCAAAAAGGAGATATAGATTTGATTAGATTACAGATAGAATTCCATAATCATTCCATCCACCATACAGCAAGAAGACCAAAGAACAAAAACAATAAAAGAAATCAAGATTGCAGAATAAACATACAGGTCTTTCTTTTCTCATTTCCTAAAACTTAGGTCCAAACATCTTTCTATTTCCCCAAGCAAACCAACAAAGAGGCAAAACCAAGTCTTTTTCCAGGATTACAATAAGTGAACTTCACATAAAACAGTGACATCTCGACCTACATAGTAATAGCAGTAGTAATAACACCATTACCTCTCTCTTTCTCTCTCCCCCTCTTCATCCAAGGTTTTTTTAACAGTTCAAAGACACTCCATGCATCACTTCTTGAAGCTTCCACGGATACCCGGTTTTGGCTTTGAACACTCACTGACCTGGCCAGCATGAGCATGACGGTTCACGAGCTTGGATTCATCAAAAGGGATTTTGGGGTGCTTTGCATCATGGTGAATTTGCATGGATTTTATGTCAGGAGCTGTGGTCTTACAGAGAGGGCACTCATACTTGGCATGGCCGCCCTTCTCCTGGCCTGAACGATCGGCTTGACCGGCTTTTCCACCACCTCTGTTTGTTGTTGCAGCGTCAACTTTTGCTGCGATTTCCTTGGCAGTGTGCTTCTTAGGCTTTGCCTTTCCAGTCATGGCTGGTGGGATAACCTAGGGTTACAGATAGAAGATGCGTAAAGAAAAGTAGAGAGAAAAGGTTTGATTGGCAGGTCAATTCTGGAAAGAGAGATAGATGTATCAAATCGAATAATATGGATAGAGAGAGAGGGGGGCTTTGAAAATTGAAGATGAGGTAGAGAGAAGAAAGATGGGAATAAGTGGGAAATCATCCAAGGTTTTAGCTTTAGGGACAGGGGAGTTGGGAAGGGAGAGGAGAGGCATTTTTAATTATGAGAGATGGCAATTAAATAGAGGGACCGGGCCAAAGGGAAAAGGCGTTTAATACCCCGGGGGGAGAGAGAGAGACAATAGGGTGGGGTTTTAATGGGAAAGGCTTTTATGCTTCTCCTTATGTATACTTCCTCCGTCTGTGGGTCCATTTTATGCTTCTTCTGCTGTATATTTCACCCGTCTAGGCGTCCATTATATGCTTTTTTTTCTGTATGTTTCACCCGTCTAGGCGTCCAATTTAAGATTAAGTAAGTTCAAGATCCGACGTCTCAAAGTATTTTATTTGTAGTTTTTATTTTATAAATTATATGAATATGAAATTTAGTACATCGCATCATGTCTTTGGGGAGCAGCTAAAATATATATATAAAAATATTTTCAATAAAATAATATGACCAAAATACCACTAAAACTTTTAAAGATATTCTAGTTATTTTATTTTATCAAGAATATTTTTTTTATATGCTTTATAGGTATGAGAATAAGAGTGAAATGTACGCTCAAATTTGATGTCCAAGTGTTTGTTAGAAAAAAATTTAAAATAAAATAGTATAGATGTATGATATTGTAATTGGATCCATCTCAGTCGTTCGTTCATTCAGATCTGATGGCTAGATAAAAAGAAGTACATAATTTTCATACATTATGGGAAGTATAGCAAGCATGCCCGGTTTTAATAGCTTAGTGAGAGAGGGGGATGATATCGAAGGTTCTACTGTAGAGTCAATTTTTGGAAGTGTTGGTGCGCATGATGACCTCAAGTGGTTCTACCATCATGAACCCAGCATCATTTTTTTTTATGGAAGCGGTTATTATGAATTTCATTTACTAAAGAAGATTACAAGGAAGGATAAAAAAGGTGTAACCACTAACGTTGATTGGTGTACACCATCCTTTGCTAATAAATCAGCTTCAACATTAGTTTCTCTAAAACAATGACATATTTCAAAAGATCCACTTGTTAAAATTGTAAAAACTTTATAAAAAATACTGCTTAATTTTATCAAATACTTTTTTTAAGTGGCAAAAGAATGTAACTTGTAAAGTGTGAACCTACGACATAAAGTTTGTGACACCTACCAAAACTAGAAGTTTTATGAGGAGAGATGGGATGCTTTGGAGTGTCTTACTTAGGAAGCCATGGCTACCGTGGCAACTCAGGAAGGAACTGGAGCTACAGAGATAGGAACATGAAGAGAAAATGGAGGGCTCACAACAATAGTGGCTATGATAAGGGGGGTCGTATACCATACAAGGTTCAGGAATGACGAACCTAGTTTACTATCTGGAAAAATCAATCGCTGCCCAACTTAGAGAAGTCGCATGTGTATGCTGGAACCCCAGCAGGTCGTTCTTTTGTGGATGTGGATGTGGTAGTAGGTGCAACTAAGGTTCAATTGGCCTCGAGAGGATCTCAGAATGGAGATGTTCGAGTGGTGGAACTAGGGGATTCGTTGTGAACCATGGAAAGTTATGCTTAAGAAAGCATTTGTTGGCTCCTTCTCCTGTGGAAGATTTAAGCATGTTTCAAGATTGGGATTCTAAATCGTGGAGGTGCTAATTAACTTGCACGAGGATTTTGGGGAACAAAGCTTTTACGGTCTTTGACAATGAGGATGATGCCAAGATGGTATTCAAACAAATATTCTTAAGATTCCGTGGTGCTCTAATGACCCTAGAATGGCGTTCTTCTTGCATGAACCACTCTTTGATTTCTTTGCCAACAACTTGGATCAGGGTAGAGGGTATCCCCATCCATGCTTGGACTAAAGAGGTTTTCTTCTTAGTGGCGAAGTAGTGCAGGAGGTTGGTTGAAATGGATTGATTCACCTCAGCGGGCCCGTCTTTGAGGGCACTTCGCATCAAGGTGCAGATCCAACAGGGGAAGCAGGTTCCACAATTTATAATTTTAAAGGTGACTTCTTTAAGGTGTCTATTTCTATGAGCAGGTACCCCCAACCATGGTGCTCTCCAATAATGAAGCTTCTTCCTCTTTTGTTTAATATGATGAGATAAGAGAGAGCCCGGTCCTATACGAGGATGGCTACAAGGTCATCGTGGAAGGGCCATGGAGGTTGGTTACCCATAAAAGGAAAAAAACTAGTTTCAATACTAGGCAATCCTTTCGCAAAAAGGAAACTGTTTGTAAAGTGTGGTGACAAAAAGAGACTGGTTCATTGGCTAGTCATTGGGCGAAGAGTGGAAAAGGCAAAAGTTTTTCAAGTTCAAACTCAAAGTAATATGCTAGATCACAACTCTGATCTAGCAGCACTTGGACAACCAGAAGGTCACTGCATTAGAATTGCACCCGTCCATACCGAGAGGCGTGTCCAAAGGAAAGGTTGCCGTGATTACAGAGATATTCTCAAACCAATGCAAGTTATGGCCTCTGGAGAAGATGCATTTTTGCATGTTGGTCATCAGGTTTCCCAACACCATCAAATTTGAGGATACGATGGCTACATAATCTCAATGTAGCATCACTGTCCGTTTTGATTTTGATTCACAGTGGAAGATTGATGACAGAAAGGTGGTGATCGTCAAGAGTGCTAAGGAGGACCTAAAAGGTCATATCTTTCCATAGAAAGGCATGCATTTTTCTGATTGATCATTCCCAAGAATGGTAACTCCCCCACGTAATCACCCTAGGCCTTCTTCATATACAAAGAAACACAAGAAGGTGGTTTAGATCCTTTTCTGAGTTTTCTGGTCTGGTAATGCTCTTGCCTTAACCAAAACATGGCTATGTATACCCAAGGCCATGCCACACAAAGAGTAACCATCTTAGACTTCAAAAAACAACCCATTTAGTATCATCAGTCGGAGTCCATTACTGGTCTGCCAGCGAGGGCGGTGAAGAAGAATTTGTCCTAATGGAAGTTAGATATTAATTGAGGGCACATGTCCATAAGAATCCCGTTCATGAATACTTCAATTGAGAATCTCCCTCAGACTCTATTGATGGCCACTTGCCTGGGTACCCCTCCCATTCTGGTTACAGAGTCCTCTGACTCCTCTGAGAATGATCTCTTGCCTCATTCTCGAAATTGGTCAAACAAGCCTTACAACAGGATGGAAGTTTGGGGAAAGGCGATCGAGATGCTCAAGGGACTACACAAGCTCCATAGAAGTGATAGAGGATGCCATAGGCATCAGAGAGATCAACTAGCACCCAACGCCAAGGAGGAGGAGAGGCCGACAGAGCAAAATTCAGAGACTTGTTGCTAACCTCCCGTTCAACCCACCTGCTACAGGCCCATTGGGGTCGCTAGGGGTGGGATTGATTTCCATCTCCAAGATCTGCTCATGGAACTCAGGGGTTTAGGGGAGTCGAGGAAGAGAAGAGCTTTGAGATGGTTGGTGCGTGCACACAAATTGTATATTTTACTCTTGCAAGAAATAAAGATTGCTACCTCTAGTGTGTCGGACATGTGGTGCATCTTGGATGCGGTTGCACTGGATTTTTGCTTCTCTCCATCCAATGGAGCATCTGGTGGCCTTTTGATAGTTTGGGACCCTTTAGTCCTTAATGGAGCTATTTTGTCTATTTGTTTCTGCTTTCTTTTTTTTCTGGTTTGGGCCAACTTCGATATTTTGTGAAGAATATTTATGGCCCTAATATTGGTAGTGACAACCTTCTTTTCTTTATTGATATTTCAGTAGCATTATCTAATGTTAATGCGTTATGGTCCATTGATGGGGATTTTAATCAAACCAGAAGTCCAAGCGAGTCGAACTATGTGAAAAGATTTAATTTTCAGATGATTACGTTTGACAACTTTATCAACTCAAATGTCTGGTTGATGTGCAATATTGTGGGCACCAAATATACTTGGTCAAATAACTCAGGTGCAAACCCTCAATTGTCCAAATATGATCCATTTCTAGTATCACATAATTGTGATTCTATTTTCTTGAAGGTCTTGGTCAAAGCCCTTTCGCAATGGACTTTGTATCATGTCTTTATTATGTATATACTAAAGGGGACCAGTTTGGACTCTCGATGTGAACGACGTTTAAGATCATATTGACAAAGGTGTTGGGGTTTGATGCTTCGACAAACAATGAAATCTATTTTTGCATGTTCTAACTACATGTTTGGACAGTGTTGGCCTCATGCATTGGGTTGCTTTGGTAAACCGCGAGGTCTCTCCACCATTGGATGAGCTTGTCCACCGGCTTACCAGGCTCTTGAGTCATGATAAGGAGTTCGATGGCTTCAACGTCCCGTTCTACCTCATAAAAGCGCTTATAACATTATCGCTCCATTTTGGCCCAAGAGTGGATTGAGATGGGTGGTAGTTGGTGGTGTAGTGATCAATAGCTTAGCCATTGATGGTGTGTGTGGGTGTGTTTGAATGTGATGACTGACGACCTAAGTGTGGTGAGTGTATGGAGTGCAGTGATTAGCAGCTTATTTGTCGGTGGTGTGTATGTGTGTGAGGGGTGGCCTTTGGGCCACCCAAAATGAGTGCACTGACAGCTTGGCTGCCAATTAGGGAGATGGAAAGGGGATGGGCAGCCTTAGGGCCACCCTGAGGTCGACAGCTTGGCCACCAGTCATAGGAAGTAGGAGAGAGGGGTGGCCCTTGGGTTGCTATAGGGTGATGACAGATGGCCTGACCGCCGATTAAAGCATGAGAGAGGATGAAGTTGGAATTTGGGCCACCCTGATGGTGATGACCGGCAGCTAAGTCGTTGGTGACAGGGTGAGAGATATAAGGAATGGCCTTAGGGCCACCCCACCGGTCACTGATACTGAGAGCAGGGGGTGGCCTTTTGCCCACCCATGAATGATGTACCAGCCGCCAGGCTGCCGGTGATGCTAGCAGGGGGTGAGCGAGTGACCTTAGGGTCCCCTCTCGACTCGAGAAGGGCCGGAACCTTGGTTTCGGTGGTCATGCCACCACGCACAAGCAATATGGGAGTAACAATTTTGTTCGGAACCCAGTCCCTTTGGGTCAACCTTTCGAGTATGGGGATTACGAAGTCCCTAACCCGGATATAGGAGGAACATATGGACTCCCTAATCATAGTCTGCGCACAACTCAAGGAGCAAGCGCAATGATAGTGCAAGTGAGAGAGTTCGGGGTTACGTATCCCTAGTGGAGTCGTCAATTGGTCGGCTCGATCTTGCACTTTGTGCCCCTCCGTGTGTGCGTTGGTGTGCATGTGGGTGACCTCGTGTGCCCATGCAGTTATATACATATAAGTTATGCAATGTAGTGTTGTGTGAACCAACAAATTTTAGGGTGAGGTGTTACTTACCTTAAGGTTTTGGATAAGATACGTGCGGGTATTTTGCCCTCTTAGATCCTGGTATGGCGTGATGTGGAAAGCTCACTGGTCTCTATCGAACGCGGTTTGACTCCACCCTCTTGTGCTTTCTTCTGCCTCGATTCTCTCTCACACACCGCTTGCTCGCTATGACTAGTTGTATCCTAGATACTCCTCGGCTTGACCTATCTTGTTTAGGTTAGATTTGGGGTTTGGCTTAGGATTTGATTTGAGTGGGTTTGAGGTAGGTTCAATGTTGGTTCAAGGTAGGTTTGAGATAAGTTCGATGTAGGTTCAAGGTAGGTCCAAGTAGGTTCGACGTATGTTAGACGTACATTCAAGATGGGTTCAAGGTAAGTTCGGGCCCGGTTTAAGAAGGTGGGGGAGTATGTTTCTTGTGTAGGCCCGAGCTGAATGTGAATGGGTTCATGGGTGTGAATGGTCCCGATGGGTTAGCACGCCTAGATATAAGTTATGAGCTAAGTTTGAAGGTGGTCAAGTTACTGACTAAGAGAAAGGTTGATTGGAATCCGACGGAGTTCCAGCAGCACCTATGCTAGGGAGTGGGTGGACCGCGGACAAAGGGTACCAAGCGAATGGCCAAAGTACCCCAGGGTATATTGGGCCAAGCCCACCTTGACGCAGCACAGTAGTGGCTTCCTTGAGAAGGTTAGCCTAGGCTAGGAAGTGTAAGACGTGGAGTAGGTAACACTATAGACTAGGGAGTAAGGGGTAGTGTGGATTAGGGGAGTATGGTCTAGGTGTGAGGTATGGAGTACTACGGGCTTCTGGCATAAGATGATTTTCTCGATGGCGGATTTTGCCTGCCTGAAATAGAAGCCGGTAGAGGAAACGAGGAAGGACAATTGCCTGGTCCTATTGGATTAGCGGCTACGGGTTCATACATGTATTGATCCAGTCGAAGAACCTGCTCCAAAGCTACTACTCTGCCTAGCTTCCTGCCCACCCCTGTGGAGTCGACGTTCCAAAAGCTCCACTTGACAGGCCATGGGATAAGGTGGGGTTGGGTGGTTGGGTTAGGGTTTAGACAAACCGTGGTTAAGTGTAGAGACTTAACCAAGGTGGGTTAGGGTTTAGGTTAGCTTAATTTGAGAAGGCTAACCTAAGGTTAGAGGCAAGAGTAGGCTCTGTTTGTAAAAATATTTCTCTCTCATCTCTTCAAAGTAAAAGGGTATCAATAATGCTCAAAGCAAAAGTGGCCTTCACTCCCTTTCTCCCTCTATTTTTTAACCATTTTCATTAACCTCTCAAGCCTTTTGAAAGTTACTTATGGTGGGATTTATATAAAGCCCCCCCTTTGAAGTAGGATAGATGTTCAAAACCCATGGGAAATGAGTAAAACTAAAAACTACTAAATTAAAGTGGAAATTTGGGTAACATGAAAAATGATAAAAAAAAAGTCATAAACAATACTCAAAATGACAAATAGGTCCCCAAAAAAGGGGCATGTTCCCATCCATATGAATTGAGGCCTTGGTTCGACTCCTCCAGGATCGGTTCAGACGATTTAACGCCGCGAAACATAGATCGTGTCAAAGCGATCGATTTGATATATGGTTTGCAACCATGAAGATTTGATGAAGTTCTTGACATTTTATACTTTCACGATTTTATGCGAACTTTGCTTTTCTTCTTTGATTGATCTATCTGAAAATGCGATGTTTATTGTATTTATTTTGGTAATAGATCAAAGGGGAGGTATCTATGGTAGTTTTGCACAAAAAACCATGAGAAATAACCTCCGATTGACCATTTTGAGATTTTGACAAGTTGTTGGAAAACCATGTTTCTAGTTTTTCAAAATCCATGTCCAATTTTGGGCCTTGGATGAGCACCTTTCTAGACTCTGATCGTGAAGTTTCTCACAAAAAAATTGAAGCGTGTTCAGTCACGATCGCAATGCACCAGTTTTGAGGTTGATTTGACCACATGACATCAAGTTGTGGCCATTGGAGCGCGGAGAGGTCACACAACTGTTTTTTTTAGTAAGCTTGAAATTTTTGCGAACTTCTCTCCAGAATATCACTTGCTTTGATTGTCAATCATGTCTGTGGCCGATACCAAAAGATCGTGCTCATCGAGGAGCACGACATACCCAAATTTGAGCTCGATCATACTAACGGATTGTGAGATTCAGGAGCGACAAGTTCGCCACCTTTTTGGAGGAAGCATAATTGGATTTTGTTATTTATAGTAATTGGTTCAATTGTGCAAATCCTGAATAGCAAATAAACAACCTAGCTTTAGAAAGTGAGACTTAGGAAGGTCTATTTGGACTGAAATTCAAGGGTCGGGGGTCTTTCGACCTTCTGAAACCGCCTATAGTGGTATGGAGACCATATGAGATCAACTTCTAGGAGTTTTACTGTGGTGATTACTTGTACACATATGTCACACAGTACTCAATGATCGTACTTTCCTCGTATTTCTTGGTAGCTTTGCCCAATTGGAGCAAAACTTGGGGAATATCTCCAGGGTATTAAGGGCCATTGTTGTGCATTTTCTGGGGCCAAGATGATACCTCATGGGGCTCTTCATAATCTGGGTGTTATTCTGCATATGCGTCTCCAGTCTTTCGAGCATATCTAGTGCCCGAAAGTAGTGGGTGCCATTGCCTCCTCTGTTATTCGCCTAGGGGATAGGTGCATAAAAAATATGTACAAATAAGAGGAACAAATTGAGCTAAAAAGGGATTTCATATTTAGAGTAGGTACATAACCTCCATCTGATCGTTGTAAGATTTATTTTTTGTATTGTTTTCACTATATTAGGACTAGAGTAGGTATATAACCTCCATATGATCCTTGTATAATTTAATTATATTATTGTTTCTGATATATTTAGACACCTACAATTTTTTCGTACATTGGTATAAGAGTGAATAAATGGAAGTTTTCTATTGGATATGATGATAGTGCACATCTCAAAGCAACTCTACTCAGTCTCACTCTTGAATCTAACTGTCACGAGTGGTATAAATAGCTCCGAATGCCATGCTTTGCATATTGCATGATTTATTTTTCTCCCTTTTGTATTGAGAAATTGAATAAATATAGAAAAGCATAGGACAATCTTAAAACACATAGGCATCCATACTTTTCCCCCCTGTTCTCCACTTTTTTGGGTTTTCCTCACTTTTTTCAAAAACAAATTTGGCCCTTGCCGGTCAAAAAACATGATTGGAAGGGGTATGGACATTTTGGACTATGTGGTCTATCATGGTAGTTCAAGCAGTGCACTAGCGGTGCACATGTGTGGGGTGGGCTGGCATCCAATACCCCTTGCATGACCATTTCACATAGATGATCCCTTAGGACCATTGAAGAAGAAGAAAGAACAACAACAACAACATCCTCTAATTGATCATCTCAACATCAAGATGTATAAATATGAAAAAAAAGAAGAAGAAGAAGAAACAACAACAACATCCTCTAATTGATCATCTGAACATCAAAATGTATAAATATGAAAAAAAAAAAGAATATTTTGAGTTCTAGAAATAGTGCATCTTGCAACACATTATCTAGACAATCCATTTTCAAGATTTTCATATGTTTATAGATCTACTTGATTTTAATCATTTTTGTAAGTTACACTTTTATAATTAGATTTGAAAATAGATTTTCAGATAATCCTAAAAATGTTTTACACCAAGAAGGTCACAATTATTTGTACTCATTAGATGTCAAATTCGATGACTTGGGATAAGTGACAAAGTTTGAGAATTTATTTTAGAATTTTTTGTCTAATAAATGACACTCTTAGAACCACCCATTTTGAAATCTAAGAGACAATAACGATTGTGACCTTCTTGTACAAAAGGTAAATGATCACCTTTGTCGATAATCCCTAAACATAAACATATGCAACTATATTACATAAAGTGGATTCATTCAAACATGTGACATATAAAATATAGCATTGACTGCTTTTTTTTGTGAGCTTACCTCTATATGTCGTATCCTTATACGAAACACTTCTGGGGTGTGGTGAAAATTGAATGAATGATTGAACTTGAATAAAAGATAGGGATTTACCCTTGCAACTCCGCTCTCTCTTTGTTCTTCCTCTTTCTTTAGCCCTTTCTTTCTATTCTTTTCTTTTGTCTTGGCTTTTCTTTCCCTTCTTCTCTTCCATCTTCTTTATCTCTCTTTTAATATACAATTATTCAAATATACCAACCCTCCTAAAGGCCTCACTAAACCCAAAACAACTGATACATCATTAATCAAACCATTAGTGTAAGACGAGGACAAAGAAAAGAACTGGATTGTCCTTTGTTCCACCAAATTGGCTCTATTAAGATGATAGGAAGAGAGAAAAATAGGCAATTAGAGAGTCTTAATACCTTGAGGTGAGATGCGGAGTTGAGTTCATTCTAGAGAGCACAGATAAACTTAAGTTTAACGCTAATAATAAGTTTGTAGTCTTAGCATGGAATATAGAATGGGGAATTTCTATGTTGTTTTGGATAGAGAAAGGGGAGAGGGGATGAGAGAGAATGTGGATTAAGAAATCCAGGAATAGAAAAATTTTAAGTTCAAATTTCACACATCATAAAGAGACTAAGAAGAGCTGGGATGGAATTGACATCGGTTGTTGGATTTGGAGCTTAGAAGTGGTTACAAGGAAAAGGGTGGCTACTGCCTCTGTTATATAAAAGTAGATCATCATGTTTGGAGAGGAAGTAGCTTCATTTCCACCCCTCTCTCTATTTAAACCCCTTTGTCTCTAGAACTATCTATTCATCTCTGTCTCTCTCTCCCCTTTTTGTTTGTGAGGCAACGAGCTCTTCAAGAAAATAAATCTGAACCTCTACCCCTAGAATCTTGGAGACCTCTATTCTGAACTATGAAACTTTTATTCCCTTTCTCTTGAGGCAAAACCAGGTCAACTTTATCAATAAATATTTGAAAGGTGAGCAATTTTGGAATTGTGGTATTAGGGCACATAGATGGACCAACTTACGTTAGAAAGCAGATTTCAAAATGATGATCACTTGAATTTCCCGCAAGCAATTGAAGGGAGAATGTCATCAAGTTACCAAAAATCACATAGAATGAGAACAAAAACCCAAAATTTTAACTCACAATAGGGGAACTCTCTCTCTCTCTTTCTCCCTCTCTCTTCTTAGGTAGCAGTAGCAGCAATAGTAGTATAATTAAATCGCATCTGAGTCAATGTGGGGTAGCACAAATGTGTGGACACACGTATGGACCATGTGTGAGACGTGACCCCCTGAGCCTCTATGGTTTATGTATGGTCGCGACCGAACACTATTTAGTGCAGCTGTAGGCATATACTTCTTTCTGTGGTTGTAGCCAATAATAGTAAATCACATGTGTAACCACATGTGTGTGTCGATGTGGGGTGGACACAAATGTGTGGACACACGTATGGACCATGTGTGAGATGAGTGATAGGAGTTTGAATAATGAAAAATTAAATCTAAAATAACAATGCAGAAAACTATAAGCAGAGAGAGAATGTACTTATCTGACAAATCTCACTTGCAATTACTTCAACAAAAAGCTTACATTAGAGAGGAAAGGCGGCTACATTCACTTCCACACTTTTTCTCTCTCTACACACTCTTGCTCAATCTCTTTCTCTCTCTCTCTCTCTCTCTCTTGTTTATCACTTTTCTTACATTCAATACTCACTCACTTGCCTCCCCCTATGACTCTCTATTCCCTTTTTATAGGGGTTGTCATATCAACTAGAATATTCTAGTGACCACCTACCCACATTTAATGGGTAGCTACTTTTCTTAGAAACTTCTACATGCTTTTTTATTTATTTTGTTAATATCTTATCTAAAAAGCTCGATCTAGAAAACTCTACATGTTTTCTTAAAGAAGTTTCTTCACCTTCTACTCACATCTAGAAAGTTCTTCTTTGTTAAGTTTAATTTTCCAACATTTCCCCTTAAATTTAACAAAGTTACATATATATCATCCCACAGAAAATGTTTCAACTTGTTAAATCTATTTGGTCTTAATGGCTTGGTGAAAACATCTGCAACTTATTCTTCAATGTTACAATATTTGAACTTGATTTTATTCTTCTCTATGTGATCTTGTATAAAATGATAATGTCTGTCAATATGCTTGATTTTTCCATATTGGATTGGAATTTATTGCTAATCTTCTTGTTGATAGGTTGTCCATATGGATCTCAGTGGGGCTTTCTTGTATAAATTTTAATTCTTTTAATAGGTTTCTTAGCCATAGTGTTTGTCTCACGCATGAGGCAGCTTCCACGTACTCTGCTTCACACTTTGATAGTGCCACCACTTTCTGATTTTCTGATGACCATGAGAATGCAGCCGTTCCAATGTTGAATGCAAATCCAGAGATGTTGTTGCTGTCATCTAAGTCTCCTCCCCAATCGCTGTCAGTAAAACCAACAAGTTCAACTTCTTTTGTTCTTGAATAAAGCGGGCCATGATTCAACGTACCTTTGATATATCGTAGGATTCTCTTGGCTGCTTGAAGATGAGTCAACTTAGGCGCTTCCATATATCTGCTAGTCAATCCAACACCATCTACAATATCTAGTCTAGTACAAGTTAGATGTCTTAAGCTTCCAACTAGACTTTGGAAATAAGTAGGATCGACCCCTTGTTCTTTTTCATTTTTATGTAGCTTCACCCCAAATTCCACAGGAGTGCTGATTGGCTTACAATTTTCCATGTTGAATTTTTTCAATATTTATTTTGCATATTTTTCTTGAGAAATGAAAATTCCATCATTTTCTTGTTTTACTTCTATTCCAAGAAAATAGGACATGAGTCTCATCTTTGTTTCCTTGCCCTAGAAAATAGGACATGACTTAAAATCTTCAATCATTTCTTTGCAATTTTCAGTAAAAATAAGATCATCCACATAGATACAAATAATCATTATATCACCATTACAATTGTACTTTGTATAGAGTGCATGCTCATATGAGCATTTAGTAAAACCATTTTCCTGAAAATATTTATTTAGTCTAGTGTTCCATGCCCTAGGAGCTTGCTTAAGTCCATATAATATCTTCCTTAATTTATAGACCTTGTTTTCATGCCTTTTTTAATAAAACCAGGAGGTTGGTCTATGTATACCTCTTCATTAAGATATCCATTTAGAAAAGCTGATTTCACATCCATTTAATGAATATTCCATGAATTTTGTGCTGCTAGTGAAATCGTTAGTTTAATGGTTTCAATTCTAGCAACTGGGGCAAATACCTCATGGTAATTAAGTCCTGAGCATTATTTGTATCTTTTTGCAACAAGTCTTGCTTTATACCTTTCAATTTCTCCTTTTGAAATAAGTTTTGTTTTATACACCCATTTAACTCCAATTGATTTCTTACCTTTAGGTAGCTCTGTAAGTTCCCATATGTCATTTTTCTGAATAGTTTTAATCTCTTCATCCATTGCCTCCTTCCACTTTTTGTCTTGAACCGCTTCCTCAAAATTTAGAGGATCACAATATGCAAGAAGACAGAAAAAAATGAGATTTCTTCTTCATTATGGTGTTCAAATGTTAGCTCATAAATTTCTTGGAGTCTTCTTGTTCTTATTGATCATTCACACTAGCTTGAGCTTGGAGAATCATTTCTTGAACTGGTGGGGTTGTTAGGAGGAATTAGATCTTGAGATTTTTCTTCTTCTTCTAGAAACTCCATATTTTTATTTTCTTTCTTGATTTCCCACACCCAAGAATCTTCTTCATCAAACTCCACAACACAAGAATCAAATACTTTTTTGTTTACAGGGTTATACAATTTGTAACCTTTTGTTCGTGAATCATATCCAATGAAAATGCATTTCTCACATTTGTCGTCCAGTTTTGTTCTCTTTTGTTCTGGGATGTGTGCATGTGCAATACAACCAAATAATCTCAAGTGCCCAACACCAGGTTTGTAGCCACTCCATGCCCCTTCTGGTGTTATGAATTTTATACTTTTAGTTGGGCATCTATTAAGAGATAGATTGCACATGCTACTACTTTAGCCCAAAAACTCTTGGGCAATTTTTTTCTTTCAGCATGCTTCTTGTCTTTTCAAGAATTGTTCTATTCCTTCTCTCAGACATACCATTTTGCCGAGGGGTGTATGCTACTGTTAATTGGTGTTTGATTTTCATTCTCACTGCAAAATTCTTGAAAATTATTTGAGGTGTATTCTCCACCTCTATCACTTCTTAAAACTTTTAGGGGATATCCACTTTGCCTTTCAACATATGCTTTAAATTTTTTAAAAATCTCAAATACTTATGATTTTTCTTTTAAGAAATAAACCCATGTTTTTCTACTAAAATCATCAGTAAAAGTTAGAAAATACTTGTTATTCCATTTGACACTATTTCAAATGGTTCAGCCACATCAGAATACACAAGTTGCAAGGGCTTAGTTGCTCTCCATGATTGTCCAATTGGGAAACTGCTCCTGTGTTGCTTTCCCAATGTGCATCCTTCACAAATTGTATTTGGCAGCTCTATTATGGAAAATCCTTACACCATATGAGCTTTTGATAAAAATTTCAATCCATTAAAATTAAGATGTCCAAAGTGCAAATGCCATAACCATGATTTATCTTTTATGATCGAATTAAAACACTTCATTGAATCAACTTTAATATTCAAAGTGAGTAATCTATTCTTGGACATCTCTACCCTTGCAATCAATGTATTATTTTTATCTTTTATTGTGAGAGCAAGGTCTTTCAATTGGATATAATAACCTTTTTCCAAAGTTGTCCCAAGCTTAATATATTGTTTTTAATGCAGGAACATAATAAACATAAAAAATATATTGATTATCCCCATTTTTCAATTGTATCAAAAAATTGTTCATTTCTTTTTACTTAGGTTTTTGAGAAATCTCCAAAGAAGACATCTCCTTGTATTGATTCAATTAGATCTATAAATATTTCTCTTCTTCCACACATGTGATTACTTGCTCCTGTGTCCAAATACCTAGTATTATTGGTTCATTCATCCTTTTTATAAGGTAATAGCAAAGTTGACACGTTTTCATCATTTCTTTCAATAATATTTACTTGATCTCCATTTTCCTGTTCAGTTTTAAATCTGCATTCAGAATTATAATGTCCAAATTTCTTGCAATTGAAGCATTAGATATTAGATCTTCCATACCTTTGCTTATTGTAGGGACGTGTGAAATTTCCCTTACCTCTTCCTCTTGACGAATATGAACTTGATTCTCTTTCGTTTCCATTTTGAAAGTTTCGTCCTCCTCTTCCTCTATTTGCAAAACTTGTTCCTCTATTTCCAATACCTCTTCCTCTCTTCCTCTTGTCTCATATCTATCATCTTTTACTGTCAATTTGCTCTGCAATGCTTGCTCCAAAGAATCATTAACATTTTGATTCATCCGATACTCATGGGATTGAAGTGATCCTATCATCTCTTCTATAGTTAATGAAGACAAATCTTTAGATCCCTCAATAGCTACAACAATGTGTTTAAATCGAGGAGTCATAAATCTTAAGATTTTCAATTACTCTTTCATCATCAGTTTTTTCTCCATTTCTCTTCATTTGGTTTACGATAACCAAAATTTGAGGAAAATAGTCTGAAACGGATTCATTGTTATTTATGTGAATGGATTCAAATTCAGCTCTTAAGGCTTGAAGACGTGCCTTTTTTGCTTTCTCAACTCCTTTATATAATTTTTGTAAAATTTTCCATGTTTGCTTGGAGGTAGTCGCATCAGAAATTTTTTCAAATGCCGAATCATCAACTCTTTGATAAATGAGGAAGAATGCCTTCTTATCTTTTTTCTTTTCTTCTTTTTGCTTTTGGCTCAAATCGTCTTGATCATGTTCATCAAAACTAGTCTCTACAATCTTGAGAGTCCAAAAGAACTTTCATTTGAATATTCCATTTGTCATAATTTTCTTTGTTTAACTTAGGAATTTGTGGTTGAATCGTAGAAGACATTGTAATGGAGTAGCAAATATTGAATTGCTCTGATACCAGATGATGGGAGTTTGAATAATGAAAACTTAAATCTAAAATAACAATGCAGAAACTATAAGGACAGAGAGAGTGTACTTATCTTACAAATCTCATTTGCAATTACTTTAACCAAAAGCTTACACCAGAGAGGACAGGTTGCTGCCTTCACTTCCATACTTTTTCTCTCTCTACACACTCTTTTCAATCTTTTTTTTCTCTCTCTCTCTCTCTCTTGCTTCTCACTTTTTCTACACTCAATACTCACTCACTTGCGCCCTCCTTATGGCTCTCTATTCTCCTTTTATAGGGGTTGTTATACTAACTAGAATATTATAGTGGCCACCTACCCATATTTATGGGTAGCCACTTTTCTTAGAAACTTGTACATGCTTCTTTGTTTATTTTGTTCATGTCTCATCTAGAAAGCTCTATTTAGAAACTCTACATGTTTCTTAAAGAGGTTTCTTCATCTTCTACTCACATCTAGAAAGTTCTTCTTTGTTAAGTTTAATTTTCCAACAATGTGACACCTTGAGCTTACATGGTCTTATATGCGGCCGCTACTGAACACTATTTAATGTTGTTGTAGACATACACTTCTTGGTGGAGTTGCAGCCATACCCACATTTGGCGTGACTTTGGCCATACAATCCATGGTGCAGCTTGGGCCACAAAGTTTACTAGTGAGGCTACGACCACATGTTTTCATGTGCACTACGGCCTCACGGTAATTATCTGTGGCCTCAAATCCTAAAGGGGCATAACTTGGCCTCTAGGTGTTAGAGAGTGATATATAAAATATATTTTTTGGGCACCTAACGAAGCTAAACAACAGTGGTACCATTTGTTAATTCTGCTTCAAAACCCTGATTTAGGCCAGAAACCCATTTATACCTCCTCGACAGGCTTTTTCATGCGATATATGGATCCCCATGTTGAGCTTACCTAATCTTGGGGGATTCTATGGGCATAGACCATCATTAAATTGTATTTTTAGTGAGATTTTTCAATAGCGATGCAAACACTCGCTTAATGACAAGGGTTGTGGTGTCACTCCTCTAAAATTTTACTTGATGATAATTATTGACACTGGCCAGTATAGATGCACGAAATAATCAATTTGAGTATTTTCGAGTTTTAACTATCTTAATCATCAAAAAGACAATAATAAGTACAATGATATTTTATGTGATTGTGTATCGTGTATATAAAACTAAATCATCCATGTAGGCATGATCACTTTGTTTTTCATACGTATAAACTGCCATGACACCCAAGAATACGATCATCGATTTCCTCGGGGGAAGAAATTGGATGGCAAGAATTACAACATCCGGCATCATGAGATTCAGTACTTATTTGAGAAGCAGGGCGTGCTTGAACACTTGACCACTAGCATGACTCCCCCCGAGGAAGGGAGCGCTGCCCAAGCACTTCATAAATTATAAGCATATCAAGCATGGCTAAAAAACGATCATTGTGCACGTTTCATAATATTGAGTAAAATGACTTGATTAGACAATTGAGACATCTGAAGGCTAGGGAGATGTAGCAGGGATTGCGGCTCCATTTACCTATCACCTCAACCACTAGATTGCGTGCATCCACACTAGTATACGAGACATATATAATGCCACCAAATGTCTCCGTGATAGAGCATTTGAGAAAAATGCCACAAATGATATGTAACCTGAGTGTTGTAGGCAATGTGCTGAGTGACGAGCAATATATTATGTTATCCTTAGATCACTTCCTCAATCTTGACATGATATAAAAATTATGGTGACACATGAACAAAATGTTTAAACAGTTGCACATCTTTCTCATCATCTTGAATAGGAGGTTGAGTGTTGCTCTGCTAATGTAAGCCGGCTTGCCGTGTTTATCAAGCCAATCGAGCCCAAGAGTGGTAAGAAATCCAAGTGCAAGCCTAAGTGTAACAATCCTCCTGAAGAACTTTGCTCGTGAATGCGTTAAGCAGAATAAGGTACAAATTGGTCATTTTATTGAATTTATATTGTGTACACATAGGTGCTAGTTGCTCATCTGCTTTCCAATGGTTGGATTATGGATTCAAGAGCAATGGAACACATAACGAGGGATGCAGGCAGGCTCGTTGAGCATCACCAGGTTCTAGTGGAAGGTGTAAAGATATTCCTAGGGAATAGTTTCGCTAAGGATGTGGTAGGAATGGGGACCTACCAATTACATCCAATCTAATCAAACCGTGCTTCTCTGTTATGTTCTCTATACCCCTGTGATGAGGAGGAGCTTACTTTTAGTCCCTAGTCTCTCTCTGGAAGGATATTTAATTTCAATTTGGGAAAAAAATTAGAAATTAAACTTAAAAATAATTCTATTTTTTGTAGATTTTTGTTGATAGATATATTTTAAATATGGAATATTGTTCTTGTTCTCCTTCCTCTCCTCCACCTTTTTCTTATTGATGTATCTTCCTTCCCATCTTTTTTTTACCATTTTGCTTGTGCATGGTGATGACTTTGCATTTATCATGTGGCATGCCAGATTAGAGCATATAAGTAAAACCACTTCGCTTGTGCATGGTGATGACTTTGCTTTTATCATGTGGCATGCTAGATTAGAGCATATAAGTAAAGATATGAAGACTATATTAAAGAAAAAGGGATTATAGGATCCGTAGCCGAAGTAGATTTACCCACTTATGAATCTTATTTGATGGGCACTATAAAACCATTCTCTAAGGCTTAAGATCCAAAGAACCCTTAGAAATTTTGCACACATACATTTTTAGACCTTTTAATATGAAGGCCTGTAATATGTCTCACTACTTCATCAGTTTTATTGATGATTATCATGTGTACAATTGGATTCGGTACTGAACTCGCACAAGATCATAGCAAAATCTGCTCTTTACTGGTTAATTGAACTCAAGTAGATCGAGGTCCCGTCGAATTATGACCCAAAGGTGATCTGATCTCACATTAGAGATCCAACCCACCCTCTTTTGATCGTCGATATGGCCGACTTGTAAATCACATCAAAGTAAGTAAAATAGAAGAAGAGATTCTAGGAAAAAGAAAACCAATGAAATAAGACAAAAAAAATGATAAAATCAAACTAAAAATCAAAATAAAAGCAAAAGGAAGAGATCTCATGACCCTATCGACAGCCCCATACTCGGAGTAGAGGCCTTTATCAGAGCTTAGATTGATTTAATGAACTGCTTTTAATGAAATGAATGATTGAACTTTCTCTTTGAATGAACTAGCTTGATGATGAGCCTAAAAGGTTCTTTGTCTCTAGAGTGTTGGCCATGGCTGCAAAAAAACTAAGGTTACTGAGGCTCTAGTTTGGGCTTCTTAGAGACTAGGGTTAGGGTATTGGATGGAGAGAGCAAATTAGGTTTTCTTGATAATGTGCGGCCCTCTCTTAGGAGGTCAGAAAATAGGAGCTTTTATAGGTAAATGTAACCTAAAAATGTGTGAGGTGGTTGTCTACACCAATCAGGAGTCGGTAGATGTTCATGCCACAACTTGCAAGACAAATTGCCTATATGGCACGCTGTAAGTTCCAGTGCAAAGGACAATCGAACCAGGCTGGCATAGATTTCTTTGAGATTGTGATTGTGGTGATCAGAAATTGCTATATTAGCTCACATTTCATGTTGTTTGGTAGTTTGACATATTATGTTTCCTTTTCACTTGTAAACATGCCAGCTTTTTTTTTCAGAGTCTTCTAAAATGTGTTTTTGATAGAATATTTTCGATTTTCTAGGCATTCTAACTACAGTTTAGTGTGTTTTCGGTAGGGATATAACTATGATTTAGTGCCTTATAGTGTACTCGGCTAATATGGCCCTTAGGGCTTAAAAAAGGCTTATCTAGGGCTCATTTCATATGCTTTTGAAATTCAAAACTTTAAGAAAAATGTCAATTACAAAAATGGGATGTCTACAGCTACTCCTCTTTACTGCACCCAGCCTTTCGAAGAACAGGTGGGGTGGCAAAGATATAAATACATATAGTCATAAATAAAATGAATGGTAAAAAATGACTTAGAAACTTAGAACTAATGCTTAGAGGGTGTTTGTCCCTTCAATTTCGTCAGCACATTGACTGCCACCCATCTTGGTTGCCTGCCTAGGAATTTATGCATCTAGGGCTTACAGGCTGAGCATTCTCTGGGGTGCTCTTTGGCAGTATATGTCGAGATTGCTCTGGATTCACCATGTCCTTCATTCTTAATTTTGAAGCCTGATAAAATGAAATGGATGGTAAAATTGAAATTGACTTCCTCCTTTTAATCTCTTATTTCTCAGCTTTCCTTGCTGAGAAAGGACTCCTAAAGGTGATTCAAAGTCTTAAATCAACATTTCTTGCATCAAAAGAGTTTGCAAGGCTTAGTCTCTACTCTTTTGTTTCTGAAAATATTTTAGAAAAATTTTGAAAACAAGGAGAAGTTTTAGAAACAGAACTGAGCATTGAGTTACAATTTAAATCAAAATATATTAAGTTTTTAAAAACAATGAGGCACAAAATTTTGAAAACATCCAAACCAGGACTACTTCTGTATTTGAAGTTTGGAAATTAAAATTAAGAATCAGAAATTAAGAAATACAACTCAAGGGATTGGAACTAAGAATTATAAATTAAGAAATAAATTATAGAAATACATAATTAAAATGAAGAACCAAAATTAAGAAATAAAAATTATAAAATTATAAAGAATATTTTGAAAAGAGGGAGATATCTGAAAATGGCTCAGTTAACAATTTTAGCTCATACAACCATAGAGCCAACTAAGCAGTTTAACGTCATGTAGTGATGGAGGAAGACGGCAATTTAATGTCTTGCTTAGGACATTTGCTCCTGTTTATTTTATGTCATATGGTTATATGTTTGAATTAATGAAATTAGCAGTTTACCCTAATGCATAGAGTTTACTGAATTTGACTGAAAATGGCAATTTGGATTCATACCAACTGAGGAGATCTTTTATTGAAGGTGGTAGTTTGGATTGATGCCAAGAATAAGAAGAATTTTGACTGAAATTGTGGTAGTAGTTTAAGCTCATGCCACCACGTTGCACTGAAAGAATAGAGTGGTGGCAGTTTAGACTTATACCACCAAGTTGCACTGAAAGAATAGAGTGGTGGCAGTTTAGGCTCATACAACCAAGGAGCCCTAAAAAGAATTTTTTGAAAAATGAAGGGAAAATTATAGAAATAGATTGGTCTTAATTTAGCCTCATTTGACCAAGGAGCCCTAAGTAATTTTGGAAGGGGTGATGTATTTTTCTGGGATTGCCCTGAGAAGTTTGGCGCCTTTGCAAAATTTAAATGAAAGGGGAGGATTTTTATTAACTAAAGGGGGCTATTTGAAAATTTGTGAGAATAGGGGCTGATTTGAAAAGGTTTTGTTTTATTTTATTTCATTTCATTTTTCTAAGAAGGATGGATTAGTGAAGAGAAGCACGCCTTCATGCACTCAGAGTTACCTATCTTGGTGGGAGAAACCGCCCTTACCTCTGTCAAATGTTCCTGTTCGCCTGGTTCCTGAGGCAGTGGTACCCCAAGAACCAAATAAGAGAACTAGGCCTCAAAATTGGAGAGATCCTCATTGTATGAAAGGATCATTGTCGGAACTTTTTTACAATTTCCACTCAATTTTAGAGTAAAGAATAAAATTTATTTTTCTCATGTAAAGCAGTCTCCTTCTCTTCTTTCTTACCCTCGTATTGATTTTTCTGGCATTCCTAAAAAAAAAAAAAAAGCTCTGGAATTCCTATCTACCCATTAGGGCTGGATAGGGCAGGGACAGGCTGCCCGGCCATTGCCAGAACTAAATAGAACATTGTTCTGGTTGCATAAGTGTTTAGGAAATAGTACGTTGAAGAATCATTTCCAAAAATTAGTTTGACTTGTGTATAAGCAGGAAGTCCAGAGAGAATAGATGATATTTATTAGGAAGGGTATATGATAAGAATTGGGAAATTGTTTGGGGATATCATATGGTTTCTGATGTAGTTATTTCACAATTGACTCAGATGTTACAGGAACTAAAGAAGATCTGTATTACCCTGAAAAGGAAGATTACGCAGTATTGGAGACAAGAGTCAGATGGTGCATTCTCGGTAAAATATTTTACATTGTTGTTTCATGCGAGCTTAGATGGGAAGAACCTAGAAAAATTAGGATAATATGGAAAGCTATTTGGGCAACCATTCCATGGGAAATCTAAAAGGAGAGAAATTGTAGGGTATTTTAAGAAGTCTTATTTAAGCGAGAAATGATTTAAGAATAGGATCCTGGAATCCTTATCCAATTCTGTTAAAATGTCTATTAAAAAAGATTAGTGGTATTTATAAGTGGGAATACCTAAAAAGGAAGATTACGCAGTATTGGAGACAAGTCAGATGGTGCATTCCCGGTAAAATATTTTCCATTGTTGTTTCATGACGAGCTTAGATGGGAAGAACCTAGAAAAATTAGGATAATATGGAAAGCTAAAAAGGAGAGTAAATGGAATATGGGTACTTCCTCATGTAGAAATAATTAAGCTTAATTTTTAACGCCTACCTAAAGTACAACATAGACATGATGAACAAGAAGACTGGTCGGCGAATCACATGTTGAAGCTGCTGATGGCTGCTTAAACTTTATTTCCCTTAGGCAAAACGTGATCAATAGATGAGCTCACATGTCAAATACCCAGTTTTCACAAAATCGAACTGGAACAGCTAACCGGATATAAGTCCAGGTACAGTTTAACCGGCCTAACCGGTAAACTGGCCGCTTCAACAGTTCTAACCGGACAAGTCCCTAATGCTAAAAAAATTGTTCAAAAAAATAAAAATGATACATAAAATATCTACTAAAATATGAAAAAACATATAAAGAATGATTAAAACAAAATCCATTCAAATAAATTTGAAAATCAATGAAAAATTTGGATTTTAAAGAACCGATTTGCGCATGTGCCAAGGGGTATTTTTAAAATTTTTCAAAAAAAGTACAAAAATATAAAAATGAGTATTAAAGACCAACACAATTTCTAATCTTTACCCTAATGTAAAGAATATTAAAAACTGTATCACAAATCAAATTTTTTATTTTGAAATTTTATATACATTTCTTTTGAAATTTTTTGTTAAAATACCGACCGATCACCAGAACCACCCAAAACCCGAACTGGCCAGTTCCAATCTTACCAAGTGGTTACAGGATAGATCGCCCGGTTTCCAACATGGATCATACCTAATGGGCTAGAAAATGGGTTTTGAGTGCACATGTATCATCACTTTGCTCTTCACTACTCATACCGTAAACTATCCAAGTGCCGACATAAAGGCCGAAACAACAAACAACAGATCCTCATCAGTCTGCCAGGGCAAAGTTACTGCAACAGTCTACTTCTACATTTTTGGAATTGGCATTATGTTGCATGAGAAAACCCGCACATCAATAACATCGTCGAGACTGGAGGGTTAATCATATAGTAAAACGGCGGAGAGAAACAAGAAGCCCTAACAGATCAAAACGAAAATGACTCAAAAAGTCATTTCCATAACATTCATGTTAATGGCGATGACAATTTTGAGTGAATTAACTAGAGAGCATCTTTGATTGGAATATCACATTTTTTCAGGAGCAAAATTGATGAGCAAATCTTTAGCAGTCGTCCACATGAATCGACCATAAATAATATCAGTCTCATGCCTCTCCTGTAGTTCACATGGTGTCCTACAATCCTAACCATTCCGACAAAGAACAAGTTTCATATAACAATAAACTGGTTGGCTCGAACAGAGGTGGACTAATATGAAACGGAAAACAACTGAAAATCGACCCTGCTAGTGAGACCAACATTTTTTCTCAAGAAAAAACATGAACTCTCATAGTCCAAATGTCATCCGACCAGCCAGCCTGCTTTCTGATATCCTTCTGTCGATGGCCGCATTAACCGAGTTCATCTGAAACAACAAAAATGACCAAGCATAAATTATCAGAGAGCATGTAAAATTATGTCATATCATTCATGATAAAAACCTTTCTTCATGCAATAAAATACCAAGCTTCTAAAGCTGAATAAGAGCTGACCTGTGCCAAGCCTGAATGCACGAGTGACCAAAAAAGATAACAACAAATGCTACGAATTTGCAAAAGCCTGTTGGCCATATTCTCGTCTCACCCAAACCCCCACGCTCGTTAAAATCAGAGGGAGATGAATACTAAATGGCAATTCAAATTTCCAGTATAAACAGAAAACATTCATACTCCACACAAGTATATTTGAATGTTGGACACATTATAGAGTTTAGCCTGTGGATCCTTCTCACCACACTATACTATGAGGAGGTGGGAGAATTGATTCCACAAGAGTGTACTATTTTAGATATGTATTACTTGCCTTCTCAGCTATGAAGAGGGAAATAGCAGATGGTGTATGGTCCTCAGAGATGATTTAAGTTGTCCCTTAAAAAAATAAACCAAAAAGCAGAAAAGAACAGCCTACCAATCCATTTGCCGAGCAAAGCAACTTGCATATCCATTGGAATGAATGGGGAATGAGATAGTGGTGACTTACCTGTGATGTCTCATCATGCACCTGATATTTTGGTAAAGACATTCTCCTTTCCTCCTAGACAAATTTAAGAAAACAGTGCCACCACCAAATATGAAACAGTTACAAATTTAGATACACAAAAGTGGCAAGCAAAAGCAAATCAAATAACAACCAAAGAGAAAAGTGCAAAAATCAAATAACAGTTCAAGAGGGCAAAGATCAGCCAACTAACCATAGACATTGCCTCATCATCCCATACCAAATAGACCTCATTAGCGCCTGGATGAGAAGCTGGGACTTTATTGGCTATCACAGGTGGGGGACCGATGGAAGGACCACCAGTATTTGGACCAGAGGCATACATATGAGAATTGGTCATTGGAACACCTAGCAAAATAACCAAAATTAGAGGGAAAACAAAGTTAATCTTAATCAGATGAAGCTATTTGGCAATACAAGTCAATATCAGAGACAATTCTAGTGTCTTCATCAGTCAATAAATAAACGAGTAGAACGCCATCCTTCAACTGATAAAAGTCACTTATCCTCTTCTTTGTAGCAAGTGTGAATGCACTATGTTGTTGACAACTCTTTTTTGTTGTTTTTTAGTTGGCCCTTTTTTTAAAGGAAAAAGTTTATACAAGGGTGAGGCCCTAAACAATCAAATTACAGCACACATCAAAAATTCACTAGAAGAGGTTGTATCAATGCCCAAAAATCCTCAAATTGATCATCTCGACCTCAAGATGTATAAATATGAAAAAAATCGATTTCAAGTCTTGAAAATAGTACATCTAGTAATGCATTTTCTGGACCATCAATTTTCAAGATTATCAATTATTCGTACATCTGCTCGATCTACACTATTTTGAAGCTTTAAATTTTATAATTAGAGATGAAAATAAATTTTCAGACCATAAAAAAGATTTTCAGTACTGACATTTTTCGACACTATTTCAAGATGCGCCTTACTTTGATTGTTTAGGACCTCAGACTTAAACAAACCACACCTTTTTATAAATGCTGATTTTATATAATGATTTTGTCATTGACAGTTTAGTCAATGGCCACCACCCTAGGGAATATGGAGATCCTCCACACCCAGGGAACCACAAACAGATCCATAGAAAGACTTAAAAAAGAAAAAATTTCCAGATCATAAGTTCCACACTATTCCATCTGTCCCTCTACTAAGGGCAGAAACACAACCAACACTCCATAAGGATGATCAACTCTACAACCTCCCATGATTTCATCCCTCCAAAACTAAAGTGCCATACCCCCTCTACTCCTCTTTGAGCAATAAAAAACAAACCATAGCTTCATCAACCATGACCATAAAACCATTTTGGAACTCTAGACCCACCCTAACTACTACAGTACCAAACTCAAAACTCCCTGAATTCAGGTTGATGTATTGCACTAGCACTTGAGATGATTATGGACAGAAATCAAGAATGAGATTATGGAACTAGCTAGAAAGGTAGTGGATAGAGAAGGGGTGCAAGTTTTTTTTACTCAAATTTATTATGCTCCCATACTTTGCACTGTACATCTAGCATGCATTATAATCAGCAATCAACAAAATGAAGAAAAAAGTTCTCCAAGGACTGATCCAATAAATATCTTCATCACAGCAAAGAGCATGGTTGCTTATAACGACTATTATTATATCTAGCTTACAAAATTCAACAGTAGATGCACTAATTTTTAGTATGTTAGCCTGTATTTAAACTTTAGATATTGGACAGCGAGGCTAACACCATAACCACCGAGTCAAGAGCACCAACCCCCAACAAAACATAAATTGTGAACAAGGCAATTTTTTCTTTCCAAGTTCCAAACTAGCACTAGTCCGTAAAGGACTGCCATATCATTTAAAATTTTGTTCACATGCCTGCCCATACAATGCCCTGTGCAGGCCACACAATGCAGCCTGGATCACTGGCACCGAGGGAAGCCCCATGCCACGCATACTGATAAGGGTGAAGGTCTCATCCTGCATGCACCAGTGTAGTTAGAGGCTAATGCCTCACACTAGCTGTCTGCAAAGGCCTCAAGCAACAGGCCCAATTGAATGGAACTGCTGAGCCCAGCAACGTAAGGGCACACAAGGCCTCCCTCAGGCCCCGAACCAAAATGAGGATGCTCATGAACCAAAAGACCACAAAGTGTGATGGGATGCCTCAGGGGCAGCCGCTATTCTGCTTAAGGTTCCATATTGCAGCTTAAGATGCAATGTTGTGAAGGCCTAAGAAAAAAAATTTAATTGATACTTAAAGCATTTCTAACCTTGGGTACTCAGAGAGTGCAAAGCTGTTCCACCATAGCTAGTTGCCGTGACAGGGCTTGAGACAGCACTGGTATCAATTGTACTTCTTAATTCTGCAAGAGAACTTGGGGGGATGCTAATAGGAGGTGTGACAGCCGGGTATGGTAAAGTTAGGCTGAGTGTACTGCTACTGCTACTGATAGGAAATAAAGGTTGAGAAACAGGAGGTTGGGGTGTTGAAGTTGGCAATCCAGGTGGGTTAATTGGGAATGATGCTGGAAATGGTGTGGGGTTAGTAGGAGGTTTTACATTCTGGATTGGAAACAAAGGTTGCCCTTGGGGTCGTGGTGGCAGCACAGGAACAGTGGGAGTTAAAGCAACCGGTGTTTGTTGTGGAAACCAAGGTTGGGGATAAGTAGGAACAGTGTAAGGTGGAACATGCATTGGTATGGAGGTGGCATTGTAACTGCTGCAAATTGCACACAAACACATGCGTCAGTCAATAAATTCAAACAACCAACTCAATGAATCAAGCAGGTGATATATGAACCTCATCAATGTTATGCCACAAAACTGTCCATAATAAAGATGAAGCAGAACAATCTGCCCATAGATACACAACAAATGCGCAATTTGGAAACTTTCATATATTCTCGTCAGTAGGGTATGTCAATACCCTGTCAAACTAAAAAGATGCGAAGTCAGATTTCCAGTGCAATTTTTGAATGGTGAATGACAGTCTGCTCCCACAGGCACGCCATAATTGGTGCTGCACCACACCTCAAGAACCACGTTTCAGGAGCAGAGGGATCCAAAAGTCCCAAATCTCACCAAGTTTGATTTGATAGAGAGATTCAAAAGCATCCAAGCATCTTCCATGGGAATGGATGCTACCAATATGATTTTGGGATCGTGTAGGATATGGAGCACTATTTGAGCTCCAAATCATTTTTTTTTATGAGAGAACTGATTTCAGAGTGTGAGAGAATAATTAGGAAGTTGATTAGCACGCCCCCTCAACCAACCACCACCACCCCGTGCTCCCAATGAGCAACAAAAAAAGAAAGAAGAAAAAAAAAATCAACAGAAGGCAATGCAAAAATAGTTTTTAAGGTGGGGTGAAAAAACAAGTCTGGTGATCACCAGACAGAAGAGGTGGGGTGCAACACCAAGTTTGGTTAACACCAACCCTCAACAGAAGGCAATGCAAAAGTAGTTTTTGAGGTGGGGTGCAACACCAAGTCTGGTGATCATTATCAATTGATGGTCAGAAATAATTTGGATTTTCCCAAAATGGTTCATATTAAAAAATAAGGCCAAATAAAATGCGAATTCGCCAGCACAAAACTGATGGGAATGGTTCTTAAAAGTTTACCAGGTATAATTCTTACTTTTGTTGTCCAGCAGAATAAGCTGGTTGTGGGGGAAGGCCAATCACTGCTGACCCCGGTAGAATGCCTCCAAGCCTGGTGGGGGGAACCTCCACTTTGGAGAATTTTGCTGTAGCCTCTTCATCTACAAAACCATTTTCAAATAAGATGTGAAGCAAAATACACTCTTCTAGACAAATCCAATTCGCTTATCACCTTATACTCTCATAACCATCATCAAGATGCCAAAATTATGATCACAATCATCTGTCCATATACAGCTTAGGCAAGAATTCAAATACAAATGTCCAATGAACAGTCAATTTGTTGCATGAAACACAATGTCTTCCATTTAATACAGTAGAGACAAATAAAACTGACTTGCGGATAATAATGGAAATTTTACCTTGAGTAAATAATCTGACATAACAATTGGAGAAGATGAAAAATACATAGACTAATGTGACAAAATAATTGTACCCTGAAATTTTAATTTTAAATTGTTTCGTGCCATCAACGTTTATCAGCATTGAAACACATGTGGACACTTCTAGTTTAGACCGAGACAAGTGATTACTTCTGAAGATTCTAACTATTAGTCAGTGCAAGATGGAAGCACAGAAAGGATACGAGACAGTAGGTTTCTTTCTGGGTACTCTTTGGTGATAGTGTTAGAAACAGTATCAATGAGTAACTGGCACAGATTCAATCGAAAACCTTATGACTTAACGTTCAAAACAGTTGAAAACCTTACGACTTAATGTTCAAAACATTTGAACTCAATAATTAACTAATGAAGCATATTTGGAAGTGCCTCCACCGCACATCAGCTTGCATTTCATAGACATTCCCATGATCTTCTTCCAATTAGGAGACTCTCAATATATGAAATGATATCCATGTTAGTAAAATTTATAATTTTCACCCTATTTTTAGGTTGTTAGGAGCCCTATCAACAAATTTCATAAGAGAGTCAACTCATTTTTGTATCGGATATTGAACAATTCTAGCCATATTTTCCTCTTAACAATTGCTCCAGCTACCTTTCACAAAAAACTAAATATTTGCTTTTTCTTTGACCAAAGGAAACCAGAAAATCATATTTTTTCAAGTTTCAAGCCTATCAAATCCCCTAAAGGCAAGCAAGCCGTGTTACACTGGAATTTTCTTTGCATGCTTGAATTTTGACAATTTCTTTCATTTATTTCTTTATTTATTTTTTGAGAGTTAGTTGACCATTTTCAATTTTAAACATGCAAAGGCTTGCATGGAAAGGCAATGTTCCAAATTGATGATGGCCTTTGTCCTCAAATGACATACAAAACCACATTTCCTATTGGATCTCATCAAAGGTAATTTATTCACTTATTTTAAATATTTTAAAATCTTAAGATTGAATGTAGATTTTTGTAGTGAATAGAAAAGCTCACTTTTCCTATGCCTTGCCTTGGATAATTCTATGACATCACTTGACCAACACCATACCCATGGCAACATGGTGATTGTTGGCTTGGGCCGGCACAATATTGGGCAGTCAGCTTGATGCAGCCCAATAGGCCCCATGCTGAAAAAATAGGGCCTAGGCCACAAAATGTGGGCTAGCAGAGCCCATTCTAGCCTAAACCACAACAGGTTGGCCCGGCCAGGCCCTGTGTATTTCCTAATTTTTCTTTCTTTCTTCTCTTGAATCTATTAAGCCCATCCTGACCAGGGCAGGACTTGGGCCCCTTTGGCCCGATCCGTTTCACAACCTGGCTCTCTTCACAACCTGAGCTCTGATACCATGTTGAAATTTTATGGATAAGGCTTTGATACCACTGATAATTGAAAGCACGCACTCACTTTCTTTCTTGGAGAGATAAACACAAACACATTCATAGGTTACGTACAATTACATATTGGTTGCCTCCATAAGTTGCTTATATCTACAACCACAGGCACACATTACTTCAATATATGGAGCCCATATATATAGGCATTTACAACAAAACTAGCCACTACCCACGCGTTGGATAACTACCCATTACCTACGTGAAGAGATATATAACTTCCCACTATCATAACTACCCATACATTCCACTTTTACATAGAGAGATAGACATAACTTCCCATTATCTTAACTATCCCACATTCCTATTTTTTGCATCATCTTTAACAGCCTGCAAGTATTGTCCAGGCATCGTATAAGTTGTGCCCAGCGAAGGGGCATTACTGTTGTCCATCATCAAATGGAAGACAGATTCTGCCACCAGCCACATGCGAGCAAGTCATGCTAGAGACCATTGCTCTCGCTCCTGTTACTGTTGTTCGTCAACAACAAAGAGGCATCGTCGACGATGGCGGGGTACCGACAAGCGGCGGATGAGAGAGAGACAAAGCATGAGAAAGGCGGCATGGGAGGAGGAGAGAGAAATCCCATAAAATGTCTTATTTTCAATTTAGAGACAGAGTATTGTAACACCTCAGTTAAGAGGTGTCAATTTTTGATGGAGAGAGTGGAGCGTATAAAGCGCATGAAAAATGTGTTTAACAGAGAGAGAGACTATTGTAACACCTCAATTAAGAGGTGTCAAAATACAAATCAAATGTGTTAAGATGCCACGTAATACGTAAAAACCAACCTCCTCATGAAAAGTTACAAGTATAAGATGGTGGACCTAAAGTCCACCCAAATAAAATTGGACCATCCAAATATTTAACAAATTAACTAATTGAACTCCATTATACAAAATTAAGTTGTATCATATATAACTAAATAAATCATGTGTAATAATTTACAATTAGTACACAAAATATTGTAATGCTAAAATTTATTATTATTATTATTATTATTATTATTATTCAATTTCAAAAAAATTAGGGTCATCACATTCTCACACATCCACGGTCTTTGTGAGAGGCATAGGTGCAAGCTGCAAAGTCCTCATTTCCTTCACGTAAGATCAGTATCGGAGTCATGGTTAGTCTCCCTTTTAGCTCTTGGAAGGTATTCTCATAGTCATCTGACCATACAAACTTCACAGTCTTCTGGGTCCGTCGTGTCAAAGGAAGACCTATTTTCGAGAATCCTTCTATAAGGAGCCTATAATATCCTGTTAACACCAAGAAACTACGAACTTTTGTAACGTTTGTCAGTTTTCCCCACATGATCACGGCTTCAATATTTGACGGGTCAACAACGATTCCATCTTTAGAAACAATATGCCCAAGAAAGGCCACACTAGAAAGCCAGAACTCACACATGCTCAACTTGGCATACAATGTTTGACTTCAGAGTCTGAAGCACTTCTCTCAGGTGTTATTCATGCTCGTCTTGACTCTTTGAATACACCAAAATATCGCCAATGAAGATCACCACAAATTATCCAACACATGATTTGGAGCTTGCGGCTACAAAATTCGCCCTAAAAATTTGGAGACATTATCTCTATGGAGCCAAATTTGAGGTGTTAACGTACTATAAAAGCCTCAAGTATTTGTTCTCCCAAAAGGAGTTGAACAAGGTAAAGGAGATGGAAGGACCTGTTGACCAATTATGACTGTACCATCCAATATCACCCGGGTAAGACTAATGTAGTACTAGACACTTTAACCAGGAAACCCATGATATCTATGGCTCATCTAATGATTCAAGAGATGAAGATGTTAGAAGAGATAATGGATTGGCATCCGACACCGCCCTTAATAGGGTAGTAGGTATGATTGCTAACATAAGGGCGAAACCCCAACTAATTCAAAAGGTTTGATTGGCACAAAAGATGGACCCTTAGCTTATGAAAATTATAGAAGAGATGAAGCTGGGAAAAAGAGACGAATTCTCTATAAGTAATGATGATTTATTAAGATTCAAAGGTCCGGTCTGCATCCCAAACGACAAGAGTGTGAAGAAAGCTATTTTGGAAGAAGCACACCACTCCCATTATACTATACATCCTGCGAGTACTAAGAGGTACCAGGATCTGAAGAAAACCTTATAGTGGAATGACATGAAAAGAGAGGTAGCACTATTTGTATCTAAGTGCTTAACATACCAGCTAGTAAAAGCTGAGCATTAGAAGCCCGCCAGAGTGGAAATGGGAGCACATTTCTATAGATTTCGTCTCCGGCTTGCCTAGAGGGTATGACAGTATTGGGTCATTCTGCATTGGTTGACCAAAGTTACTCACTTTCTACCGATCCACACAACCTACACTTTGGATCCAATTGTACATCAAGGAGATAGTGAGGTTGCATGGAGTTCCGGTCAGCTACATTAAGTTCCGGTCAGCATTGTGTTTGACAGGGACACTCGATTTACCTCTAGATTTTGGGCTAGTCTGCAATTAGCCTTAGGGACGTGACCCACCTTTAGCACTGCCTTTCACACCAGACTGATGGGCAATCACAGAGGACCTAACCTTCATTGAGCGACCAATTCAAATACTGGAGAGGAGGGTGCAAGTGTTACATAACAAGAAGATTCCTCTAGTCCGTGTATTGTGACAGTACCATTCGAGGGAGGAATCGACCAGGGAACGAGAAGATGAGATCCGAGAAATATACCCCCACCTTTTTTAACAACACGTACAAAAAATTTAAAGGAGTAATTTTCTATAAGGGGGGGAGAATGTGATGACCCTAATTTTTCTAAAACTGAATAATAATAATAACAATAATAATAATAATAATAATAATAATAATAATAATAATAATAATAATAATAACAATAATAATAATAATAATAGTAATAAATTTTAGCATTACAATATTATGTGTACCAATTTTAAATTATTACACATGATTTATTCAATTATATATGATACACTTAATTTTGTATCATGGAGTTCAATTAGTTAATTTGTTAAATATTTGGATGGTCTAATTTTATTTGGGTGGACCATAGATCCACCATCTTTACTTTTAACTTTTCATGAGGAGGTTGGTTTTTACCTATTACGTGGCATCTTAACACCTCATTTGATTTTGTATTTTCACAACTCTTAATTGAGGCGTTACAATAGTCTCCTCTCTGTTAAGCACACTTTGCATACGCCCTACTCGCTCCATCAAAAATTAATACCTCTTAACTGAGGTGTTACAATACTCTCTCTCTCTCTAAGCTGAAAATAAGACATTTTATGGGATCTCTTTCTCCTCCTCCCATGCCGCCTTTCTAATGCTTCGTCTCTATCTCCTCCACCACCTGTCGATACCCCACCATCGTCGATGTCTCTTTGCTGTCGCCCACCAACAGTAACAGGAGTGAGAACAATGGTCTGTAGCAAGGCTTGCTCGCATGTGGCCGGTGGCAGAATCTATCTTCCATTTGACGATGGACAGCAGTAATGCCCCTTCGCTGGGCACAACGTATACGATGCCTAGACAATACTTACAGGCTGTTAAAGATGATGCAAAAAATAGGAATGTGGGCTAGTTAAGATAGTGGGAAGTTATCTCTATCTCTCTATGTAAAAGTGGAATGTATGGGTAGTTTTAATAGTGGGAAGTTATCTCTCGCTTCACGTAGGTAATGGGTAGTTATCCAACACGTGGGTAGTGGCTAGTTTTGTTGTAAACACCCATATATATAGGCTCCATGTATTGAAGTGATGTGTGTCTGTGGTTGTAGATATAAGCAACTTATGGAGGCAACCAATATGTAATTGTACGTAACCTATGAATGTGTTTGTGTTATCTCTCCAAGAAAGAAAGTGAGTGTGTGCTTTCAATTATCAGTGGTATCAAAGCCTTATCCATAAAATTTCAACACGGGCTGCAAGCACACCGTCGTCTTCGATGTTTTTGTCGATTACTTCACCACCTGCACTTGCTGCGAAGGAAAGTAATTCTTCCTTAAACATATTTGTCCTTTTATAGCCGTAATTGCAGATCATTCATGGCTTCGTCTCTCTTTCCGCACCGCCTTCTTTTCCATCGTCTTCTTCTCTTTCATCTCTTTTCCCATTTCATTTGCAACCAACTCTCGGAAACCATCAAATGGTCTTCGATTAGCATTTCTAAGGGAATCAGCCTCATACTAAAGGCGACTGTTCGTGAAAATAGTGCTCGAAGAAACAGTTGCGCTTGGGCCTTCAGAGAAGGAAACCCAGGATCCAAATGACAACCTCATTGCCTCGTTGAAGCTCAAATTACTCGTAATCCAAAACCCCATACCCATCTATGATACCTATGGTCATTCCTATGTCCAAGAAACATGTCTTTATAATGCACTTGGTGATTGCCCAGATGGGGATGTCTGCCCTAAATTGGAAACGGCTAGAAAAATAGATTAAAATCTATTCACAACCCTTAACAGTTCTTAATAGGCATGACAGAATCCTTTAATGGTATTACTGTGAAATCCTTGGAAAAAGAGACCGTGCTTGTTCATTGTGAGTTTCTATAGAAGAGACATGTCTCTTACTATCAACAATCACTGTTGATAATAAGCAACAGTAAGCTCTCTCTCTCTCTCCATATTATCTAAGGTTCGTGGATGAATATCCCATGGGCTTATCGGCATCATGAAAGTAAATGGTGCAAGGAAATATGCTCACTATCAGATGTATAATTTTCGCCTTCCAATATTTATCTGGCATCTAGAGGAGGATATTTAGCAATCATAATGCCAAAACCAGCAGATTGGCTTAATCCGAAAGTACTTTAATAAACATAGAAAAGTACAAGAAGCTGAGAGTAACAACACATCCATTTCAAAATAAGACCTCATTTTCCTGTAAAACAGTTATTTCGAAATTGGTATTTCCACTTTTAATAAAATTGTGATATTCCGTTTACTGTTATAAATTTTAGATACTGTAAATTATGGTATTTCCTCTTTCAATAAAATTGTAATATTTCTGTTTAGTGTTATAAATTTTAGATATTGTAAGTTTTATGTATAAGTAACTTCATTTTTCCTGTAAAATCATTATTTGAAAGACTAATATTTCTGTAATATTCCCAAAGATATTTTTGCACTTAATTGCAATATTTCCAGCATCAATTTTAAGTACTGTAAGTGTTGTGTGCAAGCGTTCTGTGCAATTGTTCTGTGCAAGTGTTGTGTGCAAGTGTTATGTGCAAGTAATTGCTATAAATTGCTTCATGAGAATTTATGTTAATACTTTCAAGGCTATTTTGAAAATACGATAATATTGTTTTCTGATACCTAATACATTGATGTATGGTCTGCAATTGACATAATAATGTCTTTTGAATCTACGTGCATAGTAATAAAATGTGTGCATGATAGCATGCTTCTAATAAGATGTGTGTATGGTAACATGCTACTGATATGATATATGTGCATGGCAACATGCTACTGATAAGATACGTGTGCATGGTAGCATGCTTCTGATAAGATACGTGTGCATGGTAGCATGCTTCTGATAAGATACGTGTGCATGGTAGCATGCTTCTGATAAGATACGTGTGCATGGTAGCATGCTTCTGATAAGATACATGTGCATGGTAGCATGCTTCTACTAAGATACGTGTGCAAGGTAGCATCTTCTGATAAGATACGTGTGCAAGATAACACGCTACTGATAAGATACGTGTGAATGGTAACATGCTTCTAATAAGATGTGTGCTTGGCAACATGCTTTCGATAAGATATGAGCGCATGGAGACATGCCTATGTTGTGATCTGATAAGATATTTGTATTGGTAGATGTGATTTTTTCCTCACTCTCTATGATAGGATGAGAGTAAAAGTGTGTGTTTAGGTGGTCGCTCCCCCAAAATCTACGTGAGGCACTACTCATTGGGACCCCTTTGGTAGTGTAACGCTCTCTCGCAAAAGGGCACATGAGAGGGTCATGTCTTGCAAGGCCAGTGCCAATCAAAAGCCCCAAAGCAAACCGCCAAGTGCCTAGGTGGCCACCTAGGCGGTCCAAAAGGCCTGGGTGCATTGCCCAGGCCTAGGCAGCCAAACTAGGCGGCAGTCCGCCTAGGCAGTACAGAACCCGCCTAAGCGGGCGCCAAGCCCAGGGCGAAAATTTTTTTTTTCATTATATTGATTTTTTTGTAAAATATAAAGGGTTTGAAGGATGGGTTTTAGGTTCATTTCAAACCTAAACCCACAAGAATCCCTTTTAGAGAAAAAGAAACCTCAATAAAACTAAATTTTGTGACTTTCATTGGATCGAACTGTTTCTCAAAGTTACAGAAAACGGATCCAAACATTACCCAGTAGATTTGATTTAGTTTTGGAGTTTTATAATCTTATTAGAGGGTGGTGTTCTATATTATTTTAGCACTAGAAAACATCTCAAAAGTGAGAGTTCGGAGTTCAAGCAATCAAAGTGCAAAAAATTATTTTTCAGATTGCTTGCTTTTTTTTGAGACGTCTTCTTCAAGATCTAGTCGAAGTAGAGATCCGGGTTGGAAATATGAATATAACCCGAATCCAAATGACAAAAATTGCATTAGATGGAATCTAATGCAAGTTTTGTGAAAAATATCCAAAAGGGGGCATAAATCGATTTAAGAAGCATCTTGGCGGTATTGAGGGGGATGTTGCCTCTTATAAAAATGTTCCTGAAGCTATCATATCATAGAGGAGATTAAGCAATATATGAGTTCTATAAAACAAAAACAGGAACAAAATCCTTGTCATTTGAATAGGTTTATTTCTGTTACTTCTAGAAGAAGTGATCCGGGTTGGAAGTATGGTTATAACCCAAAACCAAACGATAAAAATTGTATAAGGTGTAATTTTGATGAAAAAGATACCAATGAGGGTATTAACCAATTCAAGATACATCTTGCAGGTATTAAAGGGAATGTTGATTCTTGTAAAAAGATTCCTGAAGGTATTCAGGATGAGATTAGACAACTTTTGAATTTAAAAGAACTAGAAAATGATGAAAATGAGCCTTGTTATGTGGAAATATCGTCTTTAGGTTCTTCTAAAAGTGGTGATCCGGGTTGGAAGTATAGTTATAACCCGAATCCGAATGACAAAAATCGTATTAAAAGTAATTAGTGGAAAGGATATTAATGGGGGCATTTACCGGTTTAAAAAACACCTTGCCAGTATTAAGGGGGATGTTGTCCCGCGTCAAAATGTTCTTGAGACTACCAGGGAAGAAATTATACAATATTTGAGTTCAGGGAAGCACAAAAAGATAGAAAAGTGCAGAGCAGCCAAGACTACTAGGGCCTCATTTGCACATACAAGTATGAGGGAGGTAGAAGAAGAGGAGGAAGAGGCAGATTCAGAAGAAACAGAAGAGGACGAGCATTATATTAAAGAGGGGAGATGACTCTGATAATGATGGCCTCGATTCTGATGCATATGATGAAGCTTACCCTATTCCTTCTGATGATGATGATGATTGAAGAGTGAAGACTCTTGGTGTTGACTATTGACTGTTGAGTGTTGACTATTGTGTCCTAGACTATATATTTTCTGAATTTTTGTATATTTTCTTTTCTTATTTTTAGTTTGTAGTTCTACTATCTACTTTCTAGTTCTACTATCTAACCTTTGTGTGTGCCGTCTACATTGTATCAGACTAGCAATGTATACTTGTATGGTTTTACTGTTTTAGCATTGTATGAAAGTATGGATTATGGTCTCATGGATTATCAAAATTCTCTTCTCGGCTTCTATCTTTTTCTTTCTTTTTGTTTGATAAAAGTTAGCATTTGTATTGCCATATAGATTTGCCCGATTACAATAGCTTTACAACGAGATTACAAAACATGGGCTTATAAGTTTGCCCCTTTACAAAGAGATGTACTACTGCATGTACCCTCTGTGGTCCTAAGCAAAAAAGGAGATGGACCGGCCCAAGCCCCATCCTTTGCCAAGAGATCCGCTAACTCGTTTGACGTCCTCGATGTATGCATCCATAAGATGACCATATCCCTGCAGACGTCTATCTTCTTTTTTTTAACGGGGATTATGGTCTTATGGATTATCAAAATTCTTATGGATTATGGTCTTATGGATTACCAATATTCTTATAGATTAATCATTATCAGTCATCAATTTTTTCATCAATTTTGTTTTTAATCAACTGGGCCGCCCAGGTTTTGAGCACCCGCTCGGCCGCCTAGGCGCTAGGCGACCTGGCCCCCCTTGGCCGCCCGGGTGCCGCCTAGCGCTTTTTGAAACACTAGTATCATAGTAATGTGTTTTGTAGGTTAGTGTCAACTAGAATCTTCAACTTTCAACTTGAGCCTTCCAGGTATCAATAGTAAGCACTTAACTAGTTAATCACTAACATCGGAGTTTTTCAATAAAGCCTCAAAGAAAATAGCTCTCTTAGTGCTCGAGGTCTACATCTCAAAGGCTCTTTTGTAGTTAGAAATTGCAGTTCCTCATTTCGTCCTCAAAATAAGCATGTGAAAGATATATGACATTGTTATCTTGGAGTTCTAGAAACTCTGAGAAAATAGAATAGATACCTAAGGAAGCTAGACATTGTTTTTATTACTATTGAGAACTACATTAAAGGGTACTCAATACACCAAGACTATTATTAAGGGGAGACTGTCAAAGACATCAATCCAAATAATATGGGAGCCCTAGATAATCATACTCAATATATGCAATTCAGAATTAAAAATTATAAATAATAGAAAACTTTAAATTTTTTCTTGCTTAGAACTTTTGGAATGGTTCTGAGTGGATTGGTGTGTGATTCCTGAAAGGTAGGAATCTTGATTCCAAAATTATGGGACAAAATTCCTATAATATAGGAATCATGATTTATTGGATCACAATTCTAGATGACATTGATCAAAGTGGATTAATGCGCGATTCCAAAAAGGCAAGAAATCAGATTCCAAATTTATGGCTCACCGATTCCAACAAGCGGGACACATGAAACCTATTTTATGGGATTGAGATTCTGATATAGTGGGGAATCACACAACATATGATTTGCATTGTACGAACGTTCTATTCCGACTATAGGAATCATTTGAAACCCACGATTCCACGATTCTGATCCATGGAACAATGCGAAATCATAGGTGTTTCCAACAATTATAATCAACATAGCATTCAAGGGAGACTTAAAGGAGATGACATGGAAAAGTTTAAATTGCATTTCAGAAGAAAAAATAATCACCCAAGGAATGCAAGAGTAAACTCATATACAAAAGATAGGAAACACAAACTCTCAATTGACCTTAAGTGATATAGAGCAAATATTTAATAGTATGTACCATAGTTATCGGAATCTCTCCACCGAGCTCGCGTTTTCGATTCCGAAATCCGACTCCACGTTTCTGTTAAGGCATCTCCACGAAAACCGTTTTTCAAAACCAAGGAAACTCGATTCCTTTATTTCATAATCTCGATTCGACACATCTTTAGATACCATTTTTTGAAACCAAGGAAACTTGATTCCTTAATTTCAGAATCTCAATTCAACACATCTTTAGAAACCATTTATCATAACCAAGGAAACTCAATTCCTTAAATTCGGAATCTCAATCCAACACATCTTTAGAAACTTGAACCCATTAATTGTGGGTAGACGTTCCCAAATATATCGAATCTAGATTCCAACGAGGATTAAATCTTGATTCCACGTCAATTGGAGTAGAAATCTTCCTTCGAATGCTTCTAGTGGTTGCAAAGGTTTCATTATTTTACTTGCGCTACCTTGGATCGCCTTTACTTTAAATATAAAATATAACTGGCAAATACAACACATACAATTAAAAGTGAAACCATGGTGTAGACGATAGCTACCACAATCTCTCCATCGGCATCGCGTTTTCGGTTCCGAAGCTCGATTCCACGTTTCCGTTAAAGAATCTCTACGAAAACCATTTTTCAGAACCAAGGAAACTTGATTCCTTAATTTCGGAATCTCTATTCCACACATCTTTAAAAACCATTTTTTGGAACCAAGGAAACTTGATTCGTTAATTTCAGAATCTCCATTCAACACATCTTTAGAAACCATTTATCGAAACAAAAGAAACTTGATTTCTTAATTTCAGAATCTCGATCCAACACATCTTTAAAAACTTGAACTCATTAATTGTGGATAGACGTTCCCAAACATATCGAATCGGGATTTCAACGAGGATAAAATCTTGACTCTATGTCAATTGGAGTAGAAATCTTCTTTCGAATGCTCTTAGTGGATGTAGGGTTTCATTATTTTACTTGCGCTACCCCAGATGGCCTTTACTTTAAATTTAAAATATAAGTAGTAAATACAATACATACAATTAAAAGCAAAGCCATGGCGTAGACATAATTCTATTTTGTCTTTATAATAATGAAGCCAAAATAACAATTTAGAAATACTTGTCTTTTGTATATAATGGCTGTAAGCTCAATAGTCAACACAATCACTTTAAAATTTGGGAAACCTTTGACTAAGAGACATCCAATATAGGTTCTAAAGTTGATGAGGCTCAAGATGTGCTTGTGGCTTTCTTCTCCATAAAAATGAAATCTCGATTCCCAGTAGGGGTTGTCAAACGCATTCCATAGTCCATATTATTGTAAATCTTGATCTCAAACTAGCATGGATCTCTGATCCATATACTTCAGAAACTTGATTCCCAATATGTTAGAACCACGATTCGAAACAACAACATATCTTTGTTCCACATATGTCAGAAACAAGATTCCATAGATGTCGGAAACTCGATCCCACATATTAACGAATCTTGACTCTTGGGGTGTCGATTCTAAAGGGATGGGAATCTTGATTCTAAAGGAATAGGAATCTCGATTCCAAGAAGGACAGAATCTTGATTCCATATGTGGATGAAACTTGGATCTATTTTGGTCGAAACACGTTTCTCAAAAACTAGGAATCTCATTCCTAGTGATTCCTATTGTACGGACAACAATTCCTAAGACAGGAATATTCTAGCCGGCCACGATTTCGGTTCCCAAAACGATTCGGGTTCCCAAGCATTTCCAACAACTATGGCGTAGACATAATCCTATTTTGTCTTTATAACAATGATGTCAAAATCACAATCTAGAAATACTTGTCTTTTTTATATAATGACCATAAGTTTAATAGTCAACTCAATCACTTTAAAATTTGGGAAACTTTCTAATAAGAAATATCCAATATAGGTTCTAAAGTTGATGAGGCTCAAGATGTGCTTGTTTGCTTCCTTCTCCATAAAAACAAAATCTCGATTCCTGATAGGGGTCGTCAAATGCATTCCATAGTCCATATTATCGTAAATCTCGATCTCAAACTGGCATGGATCTCTTATCTATATACTTTAGAAACTTGATTCCAAATATGTTAGAACCACGATTCGAAATATCAACATATCTTTGTTCCACATATGTCAGAAACTCAATTTCATAGATGTCGGAAACTCGATTCCGCATATTAAGGAATCTTGACTTCTGGAGTGTCGATTTCAAGGGGATGGGAATCTCGATTCCAAGGAGGACAGAATCTCAATTCCATATGTGAATGAAGCTTGGATCTATTTCGGTCGAAACACGATTCTCAAAAACTAGGAATCTCATTCCTAGCAATTCCTATTGTACGAACAACGATTCCTAAGACAGGAATCTTCGATTCAGTCGCGATTCCAATTGCTAAAACGATTCGGATTCCCAGATGTTTCCAACAACTATGGTATGTACATAGAATGATAGAGGGGAACTTTGAGTGAGACACACAACACATATTATTTTGCGCAAGGACAAACTCCTTGCTTATTGTAAATTTTTCATGCAAATTGAACAAATGAGTAAGGTTCCTGCATAAAGCCCCACTAATGTAGGAGAAAAAGAAGTCATCCCTCATAGACTGCATATCTAACCAACTCTGCCAATCAATTACCCTATCTTTCCCACTACAGACATGCCACTAGGAGGGGAATCGATTTTTAGGGTGAACACTACGAAGAGAATCTTGATTGCAAAAAATCTCACCCCCTCCCCAAAAACCCCCCCAAGAAAAAAACAACCTTTTGAAGACTTAGCACCCAAAATTTCCATGAGAATAGCCTCCCTCTCTCTCTCTAGATCCCCTAGCTCTCTCAGTGAAGAGGCCTTGTGTGACCCTCTAGAAGCACATCTTTTCCATGCTTGGTGACCCCAACTAAGGCATACACAGTATTGCTTCTCTCATCCCTTAAATCTAGGAAACTGAAGCCCAGGATGTTCCATCATACCCATTCATCTCTCTCTAGAAACATGCTTCTAAAACAACAGATAAGAAGAGCACATGATGAAATGGATATCATATCAATAAGGTTTGTAACTTCTTTTATTAGAAGATATCCCTTCCCACATTGAAACCACATAACTTTCAAAAGTTGATATGCCTCATCCAAAAGTAACTTTAGCTCATCTAAGTCAATGCAAAATTCAAGCTATTGTAGTTTTCCATAAAACAAAAAACCTTAATTGGTTAGATTTTTTTTTTTTCTCCTCTTTGGCCCAATAAAATACTTTGTCGTCATAGCCTCCACTTAAACCACAAACTTACAAATTTCGCCATGAGTCTCTCTCAATAGAACATACAAGCCATCGCCTCATACTAAACCTGAACCAAATGCCAGCTGTTTGGAACCAAGCCTTCTTGTCTCAAAGAAACAAATAACACATCGAATCGAAAAACAACCACAAACGCTACTATAAAGGCTATTAGAGAATAGTAAATAAATAAACTACAAGATAGACCACAAGACGGAGAACTCAAATTTATTTGAGAAATCCTTCAAAACAAAGAAAAACCACATGACAATAATGTAATCCACTAAGAAAAAAGTACTTATAAATGTCTTCTCAAGCTCTTTTCCTTTAGCTCGAGGCTCCACTTCCATTTTCTCTCTCAAGAAACCCTATAGAAAGGCACTGCAAAAGGGCTCAATGAGTTTTGGTTTTGGCCTCTATTTTCCTCTCTCTAACAATAAAAAGTTAAAACCCAAAACCTTGTTTTAATTAGTATGGGTTGCTCTGTTCCCTTTTTTTCTTGAGAAGCACGTAATTCTAAAAAGCGTAGGGAACATTAATAGTATACGGGATTTTTTATTTTTTATTTTTTTACTGATGGTGGAAAAATGAGTATCTTTGAGGTGCCATATTCCATTTCCACTATGAGATATAGAAAGGGGACAGATAAAACCCCTATTAATTAAAAACAAGGTTTCTATTTTATATATAGTTCTTGGAAACACCTGCGATCCCAAATCACTTCAGGAATTGGAATCACTAAATCGTGGGTGGTTAGAATTCTTATAATCACAATTGTCATCCGTAAAATGCATATTACATAAAGCAGGATTCATATAATTTGGGAATTGTACTCCAATCCGATAAGAATTGAGATTCCTACCTCGTTGGAACGCGGTCCCACAAATTTGGAATCAAGATTCCTAACTTTCGGGAATCACACACCAAACAGCTTGGAACCAGGCCAAAAATTATCAATAAATGAGTTCCAAAAGGCAAAAGATTTAAGATTTAAGATTATCTATAATCAAGAATTCCTTAGTATTGGAATCCATACATTGAGTACGCTTACACAGGTCTCCCCTATTATTCGAATCAATGGAGTCCATGTATTGAGTGCCTTTATTACAGTTCTCCACAAGCATTGGAAACAAGGCCAAGTACCTTTAACTAAATATTGTCCTTGAGTCTTTAGATTGAATAAAAAGATAAAATTACTTTATTTTTAAAATAATTCTTGAAAATAAGAATGATGTTAACTAGAGTTTGTAGACACCCATCATATATCAATTATTAATAAATTTTCAAAAATTTTCAAATTATGTATAAAAAATTCCAAGCATTCCATGACATTTTGGCAATCATTTTGATGTTGTAGATCTAGATTCCAAGTATCTCTGATCGCTGTTTCTAAAAATTGGAAGTGAGATCTCATATTAGTTAAAATCACGGTCTCGTGCCCATATCAATCGCGAAAATTGGTGAGGTAGAATCTAGATTCTGGAGACATCGGAAAAAGATTAAAAAATGTGGAATTATGATTCCCAACTTCTAAGAATTGGGATCTATGACGATTACTTCACAGAAACGCGGAATCACGATTACAAGCCAAAATCGTTACTTAGAGAGTTTTTGCTTAGGTTTCTAGAAAGAGATGTATGGCCTCAAGCCAAAGAAAAAAGGGCCTAGGTAGACAGTTGCACTTAATTTTCTTGCTTGGATCACAATTTCCTCCCACTGTCTTTTCCTTCCCTGAAGTGTTTTCCGCACAAATAAAATGCCATCTCTATTGCTTTATTTTATGGTTTGCTTACATTTTGATTCTATTACAAACACACACACACACACACACATATATATATGACTTAGTTAGCGGTTGTTTTTCCCTATTACCTTTGTCGCATTTCATGTATATGCTTGTTTCCCAACAATCCCCCGCACCAAAAAGAAAACCGCAAGGAATGAAATGCTAGATTTGAATTTTTTCAATTTTGCTACAACAATGAATAATTAAGCTATACCAGTGGATTCAGAAGACAGTAAAGGGTCCAATTAAAAAGTATTTTACATTTTCAGGCAAGTTGGATCCCCAAATCTTTTACTTCAATGTCTTCATCTTCTTCTTCAATCTTTTACTTGTTAGCTTATTTACTTACAAATGTTACTTATTGTGTTGGTCTGTCGGATGTGTTTGTTTTGAGTTTCATAAAAAACTGCCACACTGGCATATTGGCTTAAAACTGGTCTTTTCTACTTTTTTCACCCACAAAATGATGTTGCTTTAGGTGTGTCCTATGTGTCAGCATCCACACCTAATCATGGGTAAACCGTGGCATCCAAAGATGACACTGGAACCCATTCTGGTTATCACCTAACCAGAAGTGCTAGGAAACATACTGAAGCAGCTTCTAAACAAGCCATTAGTATATCATTTGTTTGTTTTACAATTTGATTTAAGGACAATGCCATTTTGCTTATTCGCAAAATGTAAATCTACGTGACTCCACCAGCAATGAGATATCGTATATATTCAAGGCAAATACTAAATTAAAATGTCTACGATCGTATAAATCACATATTTGTGCCAGTTTTAACATTCTTATAGTTTAACGAATTTTTGTAATTTTTCTATAATTATTGCTTGCCTGGGAACGGATTGCTCACTTGACACGTGCCCAAGACCACCTAGCACATTGGACCCCAAACTACCTAGAGTCCTCCTACCCATCTGTTCCTAATAACTATATATGGCACTTACATGTCATTTTTCCACAAGCATAAAGCCATACAGACCTACATCAAGTAAAATTAATAATGTCTATAACTAGTTCGAGTCAAGAAGTCAAACAACACTCTATATGATTACTTGCATCATAAATGGTCCCTAACTTGCAAACTAGTCCTTGCTCCCCCAACATAAGAGTCTTGTGAGAAGTGGTACGTACGGCCATATTTCATTACGATTAACATCGAAGGAGACATTCTTGAGGTCTTCTTACAGGCAAGCCAATTGTTAATAGTTTCAACAAAGACCATTGCGCTGATTGTGGTCGATTTAACAACAGGTTCCAAGGATGGTCAATTCTTTGACAGTAGAGTGGGCCTTACATCTCCCTATGCAACAATCTTCTTCATACTTCATGCAGACCTACGAGCATCCAACCCCATTTCCATCCTCAGCTACACTACAATTTTGCACAATCTATTTTTAGTGCTTCTATCTTGTAATAGTGCCTTTTCTCACAAATTGCAGTGGAAAGTTTATCAAGGTTGATGGAGGACGATCATATCCAAAAATGGTCATCGAAAGTAATTATTCTGCCCTAATCTCAACCATAGCAAGTCGGGGAAAAACAATATATCGGCTCACTACAAAATCGGGATTAAATTGATTTTGGTTCAAAAAGTGGGATGCAAAAATTCGGGCAAAAAATTCAGATCCAGAAAACTATTGTAAATAAAAACATCGTGAATATATCGGATAGGGATAAAAAAAATAGGACTGAAAAAATCAGATATGTAAAATTTTAAAATTTGCAATAGCCATAAGTAAATAATGTATCCATGACAATTGTACTACTCTATACCTCTAATATAATAAAGTCAATTAATTTAGATGTCTCATCCCATGATCCAATATTAAATACAAAACAAGGCAAAAAAAATCATAAAGCATAACAGGGTCACTAGATCCAAATTTAAATACATGAAAAAGGCAACACTAAAAATTATTAGGTATGGTAAATCATCAAAATTAGTAGAAAGGTGAATTCTTGCTAGATAAAAACTTCAAATCTAGGATAAAATGATCATAAGAGAAAATCAAGTAATGTATAAGCCAAGAAAAGTAGAATTTTTTTTTCCCATTGTTATCTTCTTTGTGATGTTCTTTTTATGTTTTGGATACACAATTGTTTCCCAAGGAATGCTTTTTTTTTTTTGGGAAAATAGGTGTTGGATTTTTTTTATTTTAATTTTTTTGGAAATAGAGAAATAAAACAAACTGAATTGGATTTGAAAGTTGTTTGGAATGTTTTTATCCCAAAAAAACTCAAAATAAAAGGCACAGAAAAGGCACGTTCCAAAATTTTGGAATTGAGGATAAAATCAGAAAGTTGAAAAAATTTGAATTGGATAATTGAAACTTCCTTAGGACTTTTTTATCGAAAAAAAATCAATATAGATGGAAATTCAAAATAGAAGGGATAATAAAGAAGGCAAGTTGTAAAATTTTGAAAGTGGGTGCACAAAAATAAGAATGTTTTTTAAAAACAGTTTTCTTTGGAATAGAAAGAATAAAGACATAACTTTCCAAAAAAATTGAATTTGGATGCAATAAATGGGAAGTTCTTTTTTTAACCGTTTTTTAGAAAAAGTCATTAAAATATGTTTTTAACATTTTTATCAAAATACACGTGTTTTTTCTCGATATTTTCAAAATAACACAGTTTAAAACGTATTAGGACAAATTGGTGCCTTTTTTCAAAAATCGAGTTTTTAATGGCGACTTGCTAACCTTTAGTCTCAACTAGTTGAGATCCTCCTCTATACTAGACACAACACAAATATTGGACACTAGAACACTTGAAAACAAAGAAAACAAATCCCAAATAATCTAGGAAAACATCTAACCCAAAAGTTCGTAATCCAATCAGGATCTGAATCTTACTTTCTAGAACCCAATAACTTAACTACTTAAGTAACTAATTTAAAACCCAACTACAATGAGGACTCCATAATGAAAAGAAGGAAAACTAATGCAATTGGGAAATGAAGCACGTGCTAAGTTTACTAGCAGGCCTTCAACCATGATTTGAAGCCCAAAACGTCAAAACAACGTAAAACTCATAGATATAGGGGCATAGATGTTGAAGTGTTCGTTTTAAGATTTGGATCACCCAATTCATCCAAGTGAAAACTTATGCTTCTGGAAAATGGTATGCATCACTTTTCCCAAGTTGGGAAGAGAGAAAACTCATCCTCAAGTTCTAAAATGAGCTTGAATGTATCCGAATTTAAGTCAATTGTTGCCTTGATGCTTTTCTTCGGTGCTTCTAAAATTTATGATGGTACCTCATAGATTAAGCATATTATTCATTTGGAAACTCCTCGAGAAAAGGATCAATGTATGTCAATGGGGGAATTGAGAAGTACACATTCAATTCAATTGGTTTTTAATACCTTGTTGCCTTCATTCTCTTGTTCAACATTATCTTCACTCGAAGATGATCATGACCTCAACTTCATTGTGAGTAAGGGGATTCGTTATTTCCGTGATGAGCAAATTGAATTAGAGTTAGGTCAGGAGTCCTAGTTGGGTCAGAAAATATAATTGAAATCAGAGTTTTGGGTTTTCTAATTATGTCACGAGTTCTATTTGGGTTAGGATTCTTAGTAGAAAGAAATAGGAGTGTCAAGAGGTTTAACGTTACTCCAAAATTTAGGAGACCACAAGGTTTTGGGATATCTAAGTTCTCCAATATTGAAAGAGATTGGGGGATCAAGGTCTAAATAGGATAGCATTGAAGGTAAGGTTATAGGGAAGGGTCAGATAAAGGAAAGTTTGAGGTTTTTGGAAAATTGCCATTACAGCAAGGTAGTTGATGGATTAAAGAGAAATGAAGTGAGATTAGGGCTAATTTTGGGTTCATAAGGGTATGGGTGATCGGTTTGGGAAGGAGGTGGGACATGTTATTCAGGCTTGGGAAGGGTTGATTTTATGGCATAGAAGAAGGGTGACGAATTTGGTTTCGTCGAAAATGAGCTAACGGGAGAACCACGCAAAAGGGACAGGAGGCTATAACTTAGTGGGAAGACTCCCCCACTCTTAAGCTAGAGTAGTAGAATCACTATCTCCACCAAAACTTTTGAGGAACCTGTCCCCTAAAGGTAGCCTCTCAACACCTTGAAAACCCAACTTTCATTACATAACTTGATAATGAGTTGACCATAGCCCTAGCTAAGTATCTTTGGAGGGTTGGAAATAGATTTTCAGGCCATAGTAGGGGTTTTCAGCACTAGAGGGTAACACTTTATACAAACTACACCTTAACACTCTATACACCTTCTAGCAAGGTCTGGAGGTGCACCTTACTTTGATTGTTGGAAGCTAGCACCTTACTCAATAGCAAATAGAAAAGAAACCTAACACACTTAAGAAAATAAAATTCGTCATTGATCCTTTCAGCAGGCTTTCAACCACGATTTCAAGTTGACACATCAGAATTACGAAAATTAACAGGGATATAGGTCTAGATCACAAAGAGAGAAGCTTTGGATCACCCTAAACAAACATCTAGATGTAAAGTCATGCTTTCAAAGAGCAGAATGCATCACTTATGACTCTATAGTCTATAATATTTGAATATGAACAAAGCAGACAAGTGTTTCATTGCCTTTTTCTTGTTGAACACTTTCGACTTAGCTAAGCTGATTTCTCGACTCGGATGAGCCCCAATCTCTTTCTCAAGATTTGGATCACCTCAGACAAACATCTAGATGTAAAGTCATGCTTTCAAAGAGCAGAATGCATCACTCATGACTCTATAATACTTGAATATGAACAAAGCAGACAAGTTTGAAAACTTGATAAAGAGATTGGGGGCTCATCCGAGTCAAGAAATCAGCTTAGCTCAGTCTAAAGTGTCTAAAAAAATAAGGACATGAAGAACTCATATAAGAATTTATTATAAGCTCAAAGCTTTTGATCTTAATCCAACACAACCGAGTCTAATACAATTCTAGTTCCAAGCAATGCCTGAAACATTTTTCGATCCTTAATGAAGCCCCTAACACTGCAACAGAACTGCTAACAACACTTATACTACTTGCAATAAATCTGGATAGAATCAGGCAAGTCCACTTGTCTATAAACCAAGCCACGGTGGGAAGCTCCTATCATTTCAAAGTTAACAGCTGAATGCACCAAGATATTCTAATATAGGGATATATTTTGCCCTCTATATTCAACATCTTCCCATGCAAGCAAGTAATAGATAGTTTTGCTCTATACAGTAATCTAGCTTTATAATTCCATTTGGGTACATTAATCATCTTAATATTCTTAAAAAATCCATGTCATAAATACTCTGAAGGCATTTAAAGATGATAGGCTGCAAGGATTGTTGTGCCCGACGCTTGATTTATATTCTCGGCATCCTTCACTACTCATACATGAGTGGAATAACCAAAGGACCCCTATAGAAGAAATAATGGATTCCTTTTTCTTTTTCTAATAGGTAAGAGAGAAGGAATTGTCAATGTGAGTTGCATGCTTTATTTATTTATATATATATATATATATATATATATGAACAATTGGATAACACTGAAGGTAAGAAAGACCGGGCTCTAGAACTGGAATTACCAAGGCATATGGTCCTAAAAAATGTATTGACAGCAAACATTAGTTTCCTGGACATATATAACTACCTTTGTTTCATAGGAATAGTACTATAATATTAGT
>NW_006494910.1:7077220-7096542 GCF_000471905.2 Amborella trichopoda | reverse complement strand
TACCTACCTACCTACCTACCCTCCTCCTCTCTCACTACTCTACTACTACACACAACACCGACCTACCTACTACGTACGTACTACTAACTACTACTACTTACTTCTCTCTCTACTACTACTCTCTCTCTCTCTCTCTCTCTCTCTCTCTCTCTCTCTCTCTCTCTCTCTCTGCCTTCTCCCCTCACTTGTCCCTGGATTTTTCTCCTCTCTCTGCTATTGAGACCCTGTTCTGTGAAATCCCAACTCTTCTTCGAGGGATTACTGGAGAAGCTTCAAATATGGGAACTTTTACATGAACAACTATCTTTTGCCCTTTATGACAGAGTCAAACCACCTCAAATATCAATAGGGCTTTACCCTTATATAGGTCGTTTTAAGGTGTGTACCGTACAAAAATAAATAAAATAAATAAAATAAAGAATTTTGGGTCCTAAACATGGGAAAGCTTTGTACGTTCCCCCGAAACATGCAAGTGCTATCTTCTCTTTTATTCAACCGTCTATTTTTTAATTGAGGGTTTAAGATTGCTTCAATCACAATGTCACGTTTTTACATTATTTTATTTTTAATTTTTTCTATAAATTATTTTGATACCAAATTTTGGACGTTTATTTCTCTATTAAACTCGCACTGCCGAAAAATATATATAAAAAAAAAAATTTTAATAAAACAAAATGACCAAAATGCTTTTAAAAGTTTTAAAAGGTATTTTGGTCATTATTTTTTATCGATAAATTATTGTTAATATTTTTTATAGGTGCACCCCAATGAGAAGATAGCACGTACCAAATTTCATATTCATAAAAATTGTATTAAAACAAACTAAAAATAAAATACTTTGAGACGTCAAATCTAAGATCAAACGCTGAATGGCTCTCTTGATAAAAAATAGACGGCTGGATGGTAGAGGGAGGATAGAACTTCTGTGTTGTAGGGGGAACATAGAAAGCTTTCACCCTAAATATAGTGCATCTAGCGACAAGTTATTTAGATGAGCTATTCTTAAGATTATTAAATATTTATAGATTTGCTTGTTTTATAACTAGGGATGAAAATATATTTTCGAGTCATCATAAAGTTTTTACACATTAACTACATTTTCAAGCCAAATTTAGAGATATGAGTTACTTTTAAAATGGAAGGAGGGTTCCTTATATAAACATTGGTTTTTTTATAAAACATTTGACTAAGGTAAATCCTCAATTATCTTTTTTAAAAAGTGCCAGTATCTCTTTAGAATGACAATTGAGATGTTAAAGTTACTCGAACTAAATAACTAAAGGAAAAAGTTTTATAAGGTTACAATCATATAATGTAGACTTACATATGCACCACAAAAATCAATTAGAAAAATGTTGTTTTAATGTTGAAAAGACTTCTAATTGACCATCTCGACATCGAGATGTATGAATATGAAAGAAAAAAAAAAGATTTTGATTCCCAAAAATAGTGTATCTCGCAATATATTATCTAGATCGTCTATTTTCAAGTTTTTCATATATTTATAAATCTGGTTGATTTTAACCATTTTTTTAGTTTAAAGATTTTATAATTAAATATGAAAATAGATTTTCAGATAATCCTAGGAATTTTTTCACCAAAATTATATGTTATGATAAATTTTGGAGCTGCGCCTTAATTGGATTGTTTAAGGTTGCAGCCTGATAGAAACCACACCTATGACTAAAATATCCTTGTTTGTTCCAAGTTGTAAGATTGGAATATGCTTTCATAAAAAATCATGTTTCACGCTTGCAACCCAAAATAAGAGAGCGTATGTGTGCCTCTTTGCTCCCTCACTTACCCTTAACATAAATACCCTACCTTTTTTTGTTGTAAATCCATTTTGATGAAAAATATATTATGAGTTTGGAGCTGGAAGAAAGAGGGGCATTTTAATCCTTTGGCTCAACTAACTTAAAGAAAATATACTAAAATACATTTACTTATTCAAGGTCACAAACCTAAAATATAATAGTTTGGATATTTTTAATAAAATTCATGAGGAGGTACCTAATGAAAGGATTTTTAAAAGTAGCCACTTTCTTTGTAAAATTATTGATTTAATCATTTAGCATTCTTTGAGATGATTTGACCATTTTAATCATATTTTCTCTAAAAATAGGCGTGTATGGCATGCTCTCAACGAGCACATGTGTACTTACCCCCTCAAGTGAAAGACGTACATAGGATTATTTTTGCAATTTAAAATTTCGTGATCCACTTTAGAGTAAATAATGTATATTTAAAAAACTGGAATTTTGAGTTTCTAAATATTTAGAGGTAATCACTCACGAGTTGGACATTCAATCTCATGATATTAATTTTTTCAAACACATAAATCCACTCTTTTGATTAGTATTTAGGTTGAAAAGTCATAAAAGAATTCCTAGATTCTTGTATAAGATAAAAACACGAGATTCTTCTATGCTATTGCTAATTCAATGAAAATGAGTAACTTAATTCAAAGCCTTTGTATTGAAGAAATATAATGTGACAACATTTCAGTGGCTGAAAGGGCCCTGGTTGATCATTTCAAGAATTCTTATGAAGCTGATAGTGAGATTCAATTATCCATTCAAGATCTCCCTTTTACTAGGTTGCCGTTAGAACAAGCTCAGTGGTTGGAGAGAAAATTTGAAGAGCAAGAAATCAAAGATGTAGTCTTTGACCTGGGCAGAGATAAGGCTCCTGGTCTAGATGGATACCCAATAGTTTTTTTTTCAATCTTTTTGGGATATTTTGAAAGACAATATTGTTCAATTACTGGAAGAATTTTATTGAAGAAGTAAAATTAATATTGCCATAAATTCCACTTTTATTGCTTTAATTCCAAAGAAAAATTTCATTGCGGAGATCAAAGATATCCGGCCTATCAGTCTTATTGTCAGTCTATATAAAATCATAGCATTGCACTAAGTGCTTCACATGGTTATTAAAGGACGACAATCAACATTCTTGAAGGATAGGCAAATTATGGTTAGCATTTTTGTTGCACAAGAATGTATCCACTCAAGAATCAATGATGACAAACCGGACCTTATTTCTAAGCTAGACTTTGAGAAGGCATATGATAAGGTTGATTGGGGGTACTACAAAGCATCATAGCTACAATGAGTTTTCGTTTAAGGTGGAGATTGTGGATTGATGGTCACATGTCTTCTACCCATTTTTCAGTTCTTCTTAATGGTAAAACACTCGTTTTTTTCAAAGGATCGAGAGGATTAAAACAAGGGGACCATCTTTCACCATTTTTATATACTTTGACAGTTGAGAGCTTTAGTATGATGCTTAATGGATTGACAGTGCAAATGATCATATCAGGTGTTAATATTGGTAATAATGAACTTATAGCATCACATTTACAGTATGTTGATGATACTATTATTTTTTGTGATCCCACGGTTAAGGAAATCACTTACCTATGGATTTTCTTGAAAAGTGTAGAACTCTCAATTGGACTTAAAATTAATTTGAGTAAAACTAAGCTCATTAATATTGGTTGTCCGCAAATGGTACTATCAATAATGACATATTTATTAGGTTGTGGGGTTGAATCTTTACCTTGTACTTATTTGGGAATTCCCTTAGCAGATTCAAGGCCTTCAAGATCAATTTGAGATCTGGTGGTGAAGAGATTTGATAAGAAACTAGACACTTAGAAAGCTAAAATTATTTCTATGGGGGGAAGATATACTTTTCTTAAATCCACTTTGTCCAACCTCCCAGTATATTTTATGTCTTTATTTAAGATGCCAAAGAAATTGAAAAACAACTAAAGATAATTATAAGAAATTTCTTATGGGGAGATGACATAAGAAGGAAAATATTTCGCCTGTTGAGTTGGGAAAAAGTTTGTAGATCAATGAAATATGTAGGATTGGGTGTTAGGAAACTGAAACATATGAACTCGGCACTTTTAGTAAAATGATGGTGGATGATCCATACACAACTTGAGTCTTTCTAGATGCTTGTTCTGAGTGATAAATATGGAATGGATTTGAACTTTGGCCTCATTAAAAGTCCAAGAAATAAGAGAAGTTTGTCTCATATTTGGAGAGGTATTGACTATGAGAGATCTATGTATCTATAGCAATTTCGAAAAAAAAGTGGAAATGGAGAATCTACTCTCTTTTGGTTTGACAAATGGATTGGAGATGACTTGTTTGAGATACCTTTTCCCTGACCTTTTCCCTAAGGTTTGCTCAAAAGTTTTAAAGCTGCTAGCATCTGTCAAGAAGGCTAGTGGGGGTGTTTATACTAATATTATTTCGTCCATTCCTTGCAGATACATAAGAGGTACAGACAAATTCATTGAGAAGTATCAAACATTGTTGGAATTATTGAATGACACATATTTGACTCCAAATATAGATGCTAGCTTTATTTGAGAATCTTACCCCTTCGAGAGATTTTTTGGTTAAGTCAACCTATAATCTAGTATTTTCTAATCGTTGTAAAGAGTTGGATGTTGGTTTATTCAAGATTAAAAAATTGCATATGCCTCCTAAAGTGCAGTTATTCTTATGGATCATGTGACAAGATAAATTAGTAATTGTTGACAAATTGAGAAAGAGGGGGTTTATTATCACTAATGTATATATGCTATGCAAAGACAGTGACGACACTTCGCACTATCTTTTCCTCTCATGCCTTTTTGTTGCATATCTTTGGGATTAGGCTCGGCAGTGCCACAATCTGTCATTACCTTTGCCCCAAAATGTCAGAGCTCTTATTGACCAATAGATCACACCCGATATTTTAAAGATAGGAACTATTCTTTGGAGATCTATTTGGGTTAGCCTTCTTTAGAGTGTGTGGAAGGAAAGAAACAGAAGAGTCTTTGATAGTATAAGTATAAATCTGTCTATATTAAAATCGAATATTTTGGCAGTTGCAGCTGATTGGTTCCTTACACATAAGGATAGTGGCTTTATTCCTAAAAGTCTTATCATTAATGATTCCTTGACAGTGGCGACTATGGGTGTCACCACCAACACTCATAGTGAGGTTGTTTGGATACCACCACCAATGAATTCATTCAAACTTAATTTTGATGGAAGTTTACTTGGCAATTCAAGGCTAGCTGACTATAGTGGTCTCATCAAAAATAATTTGGGTCACATTATATTTTCTTACTTGGGTCTTTGTAGTATCACAACATCAAATGAGGTAAAAACATAAGATTTATTAGAAGGTTTGAAATTTTTATGCACTTTAGAAAGGGGCATCATTATCGAAGGAGACTCGAAAAATGTCATTGCCTAGAGTAAGAGCATGTCCCATACTCCTTGGAGATTAAAGACTATTTTTCATCAAATTTGGGATATTTTGTCAACCTCTATGGCAACGGTCCAACATTGTTATAGAGAGGCAAATGAAGATGTCAATGTACTTACCAAAGGGGGAGTCCATACTCCCTCTCTATTGGCTATTTCATTTATGTGATCTTGTTTCTTTGCTTGAACATCTTGTATTTTATATTTGAATTAATGATAAGTCGTACGTTACCGTTCAAAAAAAAAAGGAACTCCTGAAGATAGGTTTTTAACTACAAAGAGCATATGCTTGTGCAAGCAGACAAAAAGGCATACTCCCTTAGGACTACATTACACTTATTTCCTTGGATGCAAAGACCTACTCAAGGATATTTTATCGATTTAAAAATTTGTAATCAATGTTAGAATCACTAGATGAGTATTTTGAAAAAAAAAAAGATTTTCAGTTTCTACATATTTAGATTTGACTGTCAAAAAATTGGACACTCTCTCAATCTCTTTCAATATTATGACATTATTGTTTTTATTCACAATCTCTATCAAGCTTGAAGTACTAAAAGAAGTCAATTAGCTCGAGCCAATCCTTCACCGACTCAAACCATGTTCAGAATCACGTTCGAAATCATTTGATAACCTTGGGAAACTGTTGAGGAACCCTCCCTGCAATGGAGAAATGGACGTACAGGAGGGAAAGAATGTCCAGAGGATTGCCCATCTTTAGAAGGATTATGGTCCCTATAAGCCATGGATATCTTGGAAGAAAATATTAAAAGAAAAGATTAGAAAAGAAGAGCAAGAAAGAAAGATTGGATCAAAGGCACAGGGTAAAATCCCGTTTAATAGGCTTAAATCAAAGCTGCGATAGAATTTGCGGAGCAGTAGGAAAATAGAGTATGCTAGAATATGTGGCATAGTAAAACAAAGAAGCAGCAAGATTCACATAATGATTTTTGGGATCCTTATGACGTACCCTATGGTTCATGGCCTTAAGTAATCGATGATTCTAAAGAACTCAAAACCAGGTCACATAATCGGTACTATGAAAACTTGAGTCAAGACATGCGGGTAGTTAAAAATAGTGCATAGATTAATGACACATTTTCACATGTATATAAAATACTTTCAAGACCCAATGTTTTTTCCTTATATCAAAACTCTTGACATGGTATATTTTCACAAACAATAATAAGAAAATAGTACGTTGGTTTAAAATGATTTTTCTTAAATACTTAGTCGACCTCGTAAGACTATAGCGTTTTCTCAAAACCACATCCATAGACTTAGGTTTTTCACCAATGATCCAATTTAATTTTAAATACATGCTTGTCTTCATAAATCGTGTTTACTGCATTCTTTTAGTTACTTACCAAGTCATGTTTATGGCCACAAAACAAATCATAAAATCCATCTTATAATTTTATCCAGAATAAAACATGACTAAAGAATGGTTATCAACCAAGAGTGTTTTTTTATTTTAGATGGGGTTTACGTACTTGTTTCCCCGATGTGAATATAAGAGGAGGCGGTAGCAACCAAAACCTGTAGGTACCATACATGCCTATGGATTATAGAAGCCCACACGTGAATAAGCCTTATTTTGAAGAGCAACAGTAATGATGTTATCTTGGCCCCAAAATATTTACATAAGCCTCTTATGAAATATTAAGAGCGTTCCTCAAGTTTTGCCCTGATCTAATGAAAATACAAGGGAACGGGAGAAGAATCAGTTGGAAGTACATCACTCGAATGTGCATATGATGCACTATAGCTAAAACTCCTTGTTATTGATCTCTAATGGTCATGAAGCCACCATAGATAGATTCAAAAGGCCGAGACCAGCCTACCTGTCAAAATTCAGCTCAAACGAAACTTTCCAGGTCTTACTTTCCCAATATAGCAAGGCTTTTTACTACTCACTTGCAGCCATTAAGAACCTGTGTTTTTTAAAAATTGGCATTCTTGTGAGAGCCATATCTCATTCGTCCTAAGTTAAATCACGCTGAAATTTTAATATGATGTTCCCGTTGTCGAGATGAACATTTTGACATATGGTCGTCTCCAGAGATGGGAGAAATCCTAGAGAAAATATTCTCTGAAAAGTACTTTATGCATAATTTTGCATACAAAGATGTCTCCTCGCTTCGCCAGATATTTCTCGAAGCCTCGAAATTGGATAATCCAAAATAATAGACCCATTACAACCGTGACTCAAAGGGCTTCGATTTGAGAGAAGATTTGCTTGAAGTGAAGGCCGAGAAGATACCGAACTAAAGCGCTCTAAAGAAGCCATGATTTTCCGGTCGCCGGAAAACCATTTTTTGGTGACTCACAAAATTCATAAAGTAATCAATTGGAGTCCAACTAGTGTAATTTTTTTTTGCAAAATGATCACAATGATTTCCTTCGATTGACGACAAAAAATTAGACCAAAGGTGCAACAAATCAAGCTAGATCAAAGATTCAAGAATTCAAGTTTTTGTATTTGGCCAGCATTTTGAAACCATAAGCAAAACTCCCTGTTAAGACGCAAATCATATATCAAAACAATCTTCTCGGAACGATCTACGTTTCTACGATGATAGATCACTCGAAATGTCACCAAATCGCAAGGAAAAAGGGTCTGAACCATATGGAAGAGAAAGAGCCCCTTTTTGAGTGATTATTTTTTCTTTTTTATACTTTATAAGGGTGTCAAATTCGGGATTCCCTTTTTATTCCTTTAATTTTTAGTTTTAAGGGGTAGCTCTATATAAGCAAACCACTTGTAATTTATAATGAGTTTTACAAGAATGAGCTTTTGCTAATAAATTTGAGCCAAAATTGAATAGAAGGCGTCCTTGCTTAACTCAAAAGAGAAGAGAAAGGAAACTTTTACCCTTGAGAGACTACCCCTTCCCACCATACACACTACTCCCTACTATACACCATATACCCTACTCCCTAATCCTTACAATACACTATACAACCTACTCCCTACTGTACACCATACACCCTACTTCCTACCATACACCCTACTCCCTATCTCCCTAGTCCTTACCATACACCCTACACCCTATCTCCCTAGTCCTTACCATACACCCTACACCCTATCCTCTACCATAAAGCGAACTCTCAACTATACACCCTACATCCCATTCCCTAAATTCATACACCAACTCATATCTCTCTCAAGGCCCCAGTCTCTCCAAGCCATTGGATTCTCAAGCCTAGGTGTCGGTCCCTAGTTATCGGTCTATCCCACCTAAGTATTCTCTCTCTCTCCTCTTCTTTCCTCCCTCTCTCTCTCTCCCTCCTTGCTAGAACGGTAGCTAAGCCGCCAGCCTCCCTACTCTCTCTCTCTTTTTCTTTCTCTCTCCTCTTCCTCTATCACTTAGACCGACGACCAGGCCACCGGCCTCTCTCTCTTTCTCTCTTTCAAACCGGTGGCCAAGCCGCCGACCTCCCTTTCTCTCTCCTCTCCATACCAGTAGCCAAGCTGTTAGCCTCGCTCTCCCATTCTTTTCTCTCTCTTGGGCAGACAGGTGACAAAGCCGCTAGTCTCCCCTCTCTCTCTCGTTTCTCTCTTTCTCCCTCTTTTCTTCTCTCCCTCTCTCTTCTTTCTTCTCTCCCTTCCCTCTTCTCACTCCCATCTCTCATTTTCTCTCTTCTCTCTTTATCTTCTTTCTTTTCACCTTCTATTCCAAGGAGACTTGCACTCGAGTAGAATGTCAGAGAAGAACTCAGTATATCACCCTAGACTCGTCTCCGAGGAACTCTCTTCTCTCTCCTCTTTCTCTTCTCTTTCTATTCCAAGGAGGCTTGCACTTGGGTAGAACGTCAAGATAATAGCCCTAGACCCATCTCCAAGGATCTCTTTTTTCATTCTCCCACTTCTCTTCCTCTATCTTCTTTATAGTCTCTTTCCATTCTAAGGAGGCTTGTGCTAGGGTAGAACGCCAAGGGAAGACCCATTATATCATCACCTAGACTCGTTTATGAGGAACTTTCTTCTCTCTCCTTTTTCTCTACTTTTTTATTCTAAGAAGGCGTGCGCTAGAGTAGAATGTCAGAATAAGACTTGGTATATTGTCCTAGACTCGTCTCCGAGGAACTCTCTTCTCACTCTCTCTTTACCTCCTTTCATTTTCTCTGTTCCCTTCATCTATCGTCTTTCTCCTCTTTTTATTTCTGAGGAGCCTTGCGCTCCCATAGAATATCAGGGTAAGACCCAGTATATCGCCAAAGAGTCGCCTTCGAGGTATTTAGGCCTATTGCCAACCCTTATCCCGTCTCCTGTATTGCCTCCTAGGAGTGGCAACGCAGGAAGGCTTGCAGATTTTATTCTTCTCTCTTCTCTTCCCATCCTCTTTACCCACTTCTTTCCCTTCTCTCCACTCTTTCTCCTTTCTCTTCTTTTATTTCTCCTTCTTAACCTATCCCTCTATCTAGCCCCTGCTCTCTAAGGAGGCTTGTGCTTGGGTAGAATGTCAGGGTAAGACCCGGTGGATCGTCCAAGACTAGCCTCCAGGGTACGTATGCCTAGTGCCTAGAACCTTCATCATGTCTCCAGTATTGCTTCCTAGGGCAGGCGATGCTGGAAGGCTAACATATTTTAGGGAGCAGTAACCCTTCTTACCTTGACCTATCAAACGTAATGTCGCACCCTCTAACCCTTCCAAGTTTTACTCACCACTATCCCATCTCAACTTTCTCTCAAGTAAGCATAGCCGTCCTTTTCAAATCCTAAAGAGACGAATTCAGGGCTTTCAACCCGGACTATATAAGCGTGTATAGCAAAGTAGGGCCAACGAGAAGGAGTTGGTCTCAAGCCAAGCCGAAAGACCAGGGGGATTTCTGCCGGTGCCTTTGGACACCGAGATTTAAGAGGGCACATATACCTTGGTGCATCCCCAATCACGAGGTAAGCCATACCTAACAAAACTTTCTTTTGTTGGTTCGAATCGCACACACCGCACCGCCTAATCCTTATCTTAGTGAACATCAAGGTCACCCTCATGCTCACACGTGCACGAACCCTTGGGGGAGCAACACACACTTTTCTTCTCTCTCTCTAAAAGAAAAAGCACCCCAGTTTTAAGAAAGGGTTCCGCTATCGCGAGACATCAAAACTGCGGACCGACCAGCTGGTGACTTCATTGGGGATGCGACACCGCAAGGTTGGACCATCTTGTTTTCAAACCCACTTTGCTTCTGACACACAAAATAAAATGGTGTTGGAGTTGCAATAATCCTACTTTTGTCTTGGGGACTTTATGATCCCCACACCCAAACCTTTGTCTCTTGGGAGCCGAGTTGCTAGCCTACCCGCACCTCCCACTATCCTCTTGCGAAGTGGTCCAACAACTCGCACTCGGGCTCCGGCCCAAACAGGGTTGAGAGGGGACTCTCAAGTCCCTTACTCCCCATCTCTCGACTACACCAACGACCTACGCGTTGGTGCTGCATGCATTGGTGGCCCAAAGGCCACCACCCATCATAAACACCCCATTGTCAGTAGCTTAGCCACTAGCCCTTGCTTGAAGAGTGGCCCTAAGGCCACCCCTCACTTTGCCATCACGCATTTGGAAGTTTACCCACCAATGCTTCTGTGGGTGGCCACAAGCCACTCCCCGCTCTTTCTACACTTGCCCTAGTGCCTCACACACTCGTGCTCTCACCCACAAGCACATCGAAGGCCTGACCGCTGATCTCCCTCACAAAGGTGGCTTAAAAGCCACCCCAATGCAACCACTTACTAGGACCAATGGCCTGGCCCATGGTCACACACCTAGGGGCACCCAAAAGATACCACTTCTCACTCTCACTCGCTGGGCCGCTTGGGCCTTAGCCCCATATACAAGGGTGGTTCAAAGGCCACTCGATTTTCACTTCATCCCTTTGGTGGGTTATCTGCTTGGGGCAGCCCTAAGGCAACTCCCCACTCACCGACAAGTCATCGATGGCCTAGCCATCTATCACACCAACACATGCACATCATGAATGGTGGCTCGAAACCACCCCACAACATGCACAACACCGAGAGATCGGCATCTCCGCTGCCGAATCTTCTCACCCTCCTTGGGTCGGCCCCAAAGCTGCCCTTATATCACCTTTGAATTGTGCAGACATGACCTAGTTTTGAGGGGAAACGCCGACGCAGCAAGCTTGTTCACCCCCATCATACCTCCACTCGGCTAGGGGTGTCTGGACCTAGGTCCACCTCGGTGCGCCCTCTAGTCTGTCTCTACTCCAACCCCAAGAGTGCCAAGAACGGGGAATGGGGTTGCCGCATGAGGATGTTGCGAGGGCTCGAGAGGGCTATACACTACCGGATTCCTGTCAGCCCAAACCAGGGCAAGGTAGGAAGAGGTATGCAAACACCTGATCACTTGAACATTAAAACTCGGGAGTTGGACGTCCATGTGCGTACACACCACCTAAACCCCTCACCACATGGTACTCGAAGACCTTCCCTTTGAGTACCCTTCTCTCATCACCATCAATCACCCATATGCGCACCGGCTCCGAAGAGGAACTCGGGACAAAATACTCACATCAAGACAGGTTGAGCAACCTCCATGTCCCTCAATGAAGCCTCGGCCTCTTGAAGCAAACATATCGTCCACTGCTTCGAGCTTTCATACATTGTCCAAACTCATGGCCTTCGCCTTTAACTGCTTAAGAACTTTTTTTACCATTTATTTAAGTGGTAATAAAAAACAAAAAAAATAAAAATTACTTCATGGACTAAAAAATTTAAATTCAAAATTTTAGAATTTAAATATTAGAAACTGGTATGTTTTATTAAAATATTTGTTAGTTTTTATAAAATCACCAAAAATAACTAACAAAATTTAATGAAAAGGTTAAAAACACTCATAAAAATTTCATGAAAATTTTAAAGTTCATAATTAATTGAAAGAGGCTTATAGAAAAACAAAACAAAAGACTTACCAAATAACTCTCATTTCCAATAGGGTTGGGAATGGGTCAGGTCAGGTCCGGACCCAGACCCGACTCGAAAATACATACATGGGATCTGGATCCAAAGTTTATTTCGATGACCTGGACCCAGACCAGATGGGATATACATAAAAAGTTAAAAATAAGATAAAAATTAAAACTTACCAAATAACATGTACCTAAAATTACCAAAAAATATTAAAAATTATCAAACACATATAATCTAAATTACCTAAAAGTCTAGTGGGGATTAACTTTTTTAAAAGCTTAAAAAAGTATACATATTAGTATATATAACCTTTATTAATTTATATATAAAAGATTATAACATTAGAATATCGGGGTTGAGCCCACCAATACCTAGACCCAACCCGATTTATTCTTTGGGTGCAAGATTTGGGCATGAGCTCGACTAGTTGAGTTCAAATCTTGGAACCATACACATAACGGGTTAGGTCATTGGGTCTCTAGTTGGGTCGGGGTAAATTCCTTGTCCTAGTTGTTGATGAAACATTAGTATTTATACATCTTCTTCAAAATTATATTACTTTAGAAGATTTCTATATGTGATAACAACATCAGGCATCAAATAAAAAGTACAAAATTTTCATCAGTACAAAATTTCAAGAATAACAAATGAAATTTTTGGAGTATAAAATTTATTAGCAATTTTGAGACGTCATATGAGTACTCTAAAGAAATAGTTCTCACAATAAGATTATGAACCAAAAAAATGTAAAATAGGTGATTGTGAAATTCAAATAGAATAACTGCGTACCTTCAAGTGGTAAGGTTTTTCTACCACAATCTCACTCTGAATCTTGTTCTACTATGCACATGGAGTAAAATACAACTTACCTCAAAAGATGAAATTGTTCATTGAGCTTCATAGAATGGTGAGAGTAACTATTCAAAAATAATATAAGTACAAAATTATGAACATAGAGAGCAATAAAAATTAATACAAAAAATAAAAAATAAAAAATAAATAGAAAAAATTATAGGAAACTATATTCAAATAATATAAAATGATACATTAATGGCATAAGTAGAAAATATCGCTATGTAATCTACTCTACATATATGAGTGATCGGAGATGCTATCTCTCAAGAATTCTTGGATTCCTATCTCCATTCATGCTTCACAAGTTCTATATAATGAAACCCAAAGCTACTTTGCCCATAAGTTTAATATATTATTAAAAAATTTGATTTATTCCCTTGGAAGACACAATTGGAAATTTTAGAAAAATTTTCCTGAATTTGCTTATGTGCGTATTCTTCTATTCTTTTGAAGTAATTTACTGTATTCAATTATGGGTTTTGTTACGCCACACCGCTTGTGGTGTATATCCTTAAAGTTCTCAATATTTTTGGACACTTTAGATGCCATTATTTTATAGTGTAGTAACTTTTTGTCTAAGGGTATTTTTACTAATTAATCAAAGGTAAAGTAAAAATTTTTAATATAAACAAAAGTATTTATTAACAATAGTGGACAATGATAGCACCGACATGGTGTATGACATCACCCACATGATGTATTAATTTTTTTTTAATCACTAATATAATGGCATTATTTTTATAAAAATTTCTATTTTACCCCTCTAAATGACCAAAAATGCCCCTGCTTAAAAAAATTTGTATTACAATTCGAGGGTATCTTTGTGTCAAAAAATGTTGAAAACTTTAAGAGTATACACCATAAATGGTGTAGTGTAACAAAACCCTTCAATTATATACATAAGATAAATGAACGTGTCATCTTTATATAAAATTATAAGGAATCATATATATACACCCAAAAACATATTCAATGATCTCTTTCCTTGATTTCTCTCCAACTCCTTCTCACACGTATTTCTCTCTCCCTAAAATCTATCTATTTCCTTGATTTTCTTCCTATTTTTCTCGCTTTATCTCTCGCTCCCAACGTACTTTCACTCTCATTGTCCTCTCCGTGTCTCTCTTCTTTATAGATAGGACTACGCACCCTGGCTTTTTCTTTCCCTCCCCCACCCTCTAAAAAATGAAAAGCTATATATACCCATGAGTCTCTCTCCTCCTAAATCTGGTAAGCATCTTTTTCTCTTTCTTTAATATTATTTTCCTATATATCTAAAAAATGGAGCTATCTATCCCATGACTCTCTCTTTCCTCTTAAATATGGTAAGCATTTTTCTCTCTTTTTTTAATATTACTTTGATATTTCCTATATCAAAATAAATATATACTCTCTCTCTCTCCCACCTAAATAGGTATGCAATCTATCTCTCAAAGATAATGTATCCCACAATCTCTATAGAATTAGGGATCCTTCTTATTTTTGTCACATGTGTCCGCCCCTTAATTCTGGTTTAATAATGTAGTATTCATCAATAGTCTCATGACATATAATTCCTATTAACATGCATAGAAGTTTCTATTTTGTATTAAGAAAATATGTTAATGTGATATTGATTTTCGTTTGGCTTAATAATGTAGTATACATCAATAGTCTCATAACATACAATTCCTATTAAAATACATAGAAGTTTCTATTTTGTATTAAGAAAATATGTTAATGTCATATTGATATTCGTTTTGTTCAGAACTATATCATAAAAATAGTTGAAAAACTACTCTTACGGGAAAAAAAAGAAAACTTTCTCCAAGAATATAATATTTTATATTGTGAAAATTCTTACGAAATATGCTAATGTGCCATGGACAATTGAAATCATTTAAAATTCATAAATTAAAAAATATGAAAGATTTTAAAGCAAACTTTTATTGTAAAACTTTTGATTTGAAAGGAAAGTTTAAAAATATGAGAAAGTAAAAGTAGAACGGAAATAGAAAAAAAGAAAAAAAAGAAACTTAGCCATAAAAATTTTTTTATACAAAAATAAAAAAATAGCCATAAACTATTTTTTAAGCATAAAAGTATGCACTTCAAATTTTCAATTTTTTGAAAATTCAAAGAAAGAATAAAGTTGGTATCCTATTTTTTTTCCTATTTCCTATATTTGTATTTTATATAATATTTTTTTACTATTTATTTACGTGGTCATAAAATGCAAAAAATTTAAAATTACTTTAAAGACTAAAAAACTTTAAATTCAAAATTTTAGAATTTAAATATTAGAAATTGGTATGGCTTTTTTATATATTTAGTGTTTATAAAATAACCAAAAATAACTTACAAAATTTAATAAAAAAAAAATAAAAACCAATCATAAAAATTTCATGAAAATTTTGAAATTCATAATTAATTGAAAGAAACTTATAAAAAAAACAAGACAAAAGACTTAACAAATTACATTCATTTCCTATCGGGTTGGGAATGGGTCACATTGGGTTGAGTTCGGTCCGCATCCAGACAGGGCTCGAAAATACATACATGGGACCATATCCAAAATTTGTTTCAACGACCCGGACCTAGACCCGAAGGGTTATACATAGAAAAATAAAAAATTGCATAATAATGTATGCCTAAATTACAAAAAAATATTAAAAATGATCAAAAACATATAATCAAAATTACATGGAACTGTGGTGGGCATTAAATTTTTTAAAATCTTAAAAAGGTATGCATATTAGTATATTTAACCTTGATTAACTTATATATAAAAATATTATAACATATTAGAATAACCGGGTTGGGTCCACCAATACCCGGACCTGACCCGATTTACCCTTTGGGTCCAAGATTTGGACTCGAGCTTGACACGCAGTGTCCAAATCTTGGCTCGGGTCCAAATCTTGGACCCATACCCGGACCGGGTTGGGTCATTGGGTCTCTAGTTGGGTCGGGGTAAACTCCCTGCCCTAGTTGTTGATGAAACATTAATATTTATACATTTTCTTCAAAATTATGTTAGTTTAGAAGATTTTTATATGTGATAACAACGTCAAACATCAACATAAATTTTTTGATTATTAGCAATTATGAGATGTTATATCATAATTAGTTCTCAAAATAAGATTGTGAACCAAAAACATGTCGAGTAGGTGATTGTAAAATTTAAATATAACAACTACATACCTTTGAGTGGCAAGGTTTTTCTGAAAGAAAGACCTATGTGATCTTTTGCCGGGAAAATACATTTTTTTTTTTTAATAATAATCACCCCTTATAATTTTCGCAACAAGATCACTCACAGATGGTCTTATTACAAACAATAGAAATTCTAAAAAAAAAAAATCTCAACTATTTGATGCCATTCATACAATCTAATATTGTGCTTGAGAATATAAAATAAAAGAACTTAACAAATAAAAGAAAAGATTTCGGATATTATCACAACCTGTTACACCCTACACGGAGTCACCACATCCAATGGCGCGGGATCTGTAGTCTAGCTTCAATCTTAAATCGGGATAACTGATTTCGGCCAAACTTGATAATCACCCTTAAAAACTCTACTAAAACTTTAACCCCCAAAATTAACTTTAACTTAGATCTAGAGAGGAGAGAGAGTACCACCTAAAATTTGAAGAGAGCAAATTAGAGAGAGAAAGATGAAGGAGAGAGAGCAAATTAGAGAGAGAAAGATGGAGGAAAGAGAGTGGGGCATGCTCCACTAGGTAAGAGAGGAGAGAGAGAGGTTGTGTTGAGATTGGGGGAGAGCACCCTTATTTATAATGAATATTTAGGTTTAGGGTTTTCCCATAATTTGCCTCTTTCATGAGATTAAATCTAGACCTTTGATCAAGGTGACTTGTGAGGTGAGAGATCTGAGCTATCAATTCTATATATGGGCCATCAATATTATGGAAGGTGCTTGGACCATTATCCCATTTCCTTAAACCGTTTTCTACTCAATATATTTAAATAAAATAAATATCACGCATTCTATAAAATTGCACGATCAATGTTAAGGAATATGTTAAATAATATCAAGTAGATAAATACTACCAAGTATAAATAAGATAAAATCCATATAAATTCAAATTGACCATATCTCTTTAAAACAAACTTGCTGGAAAATAGATAAAGCCATGATCAATATATCCCTTCCAAGATTTGACCACATACCATAAATCAAACTGACCTTATCTTAAAAGCAAACAAGAGAATCTAAAGAGGGTGGGGCGTGCCACCCTTTTGTGGCACATGTGGGCCCCCACCATATGCCACATGGTGGGCCCATATGCACTATGGGCCCCCAATGGAATTTTATATAAAAAAAATATTATTTTTTAAATTGAATAAAACAATTTTAAATATATATATGAATTTTTAGAACTTTATAAGAACAATAACTGTATTTTTATAAGTCCAAAAATATAAAATAAAATATTGAGAGATTTGTAAAAATTCAAATAATAAAACTAAAATCATTTCAATAATAAAATAAACACAATTAAATTAATATGATGGAAAAATGATCCATATGGTTTTAGGAATCTAATCTGTAATATCAGGGTACTCCACCTTCAGCTGTGGACTACAGGCCACACTAGTTGTATCGAACCGACCCAGTATTGCCTATGACCCACAGTCTAAGCAGGGGCTCATTAGCGGGTCACCAAAGTTAGGTCGATGAATTAAGGGGTCGCAACCTTAGTTTGTGGATTACAGGTCCTCCCCTAGAGACGAGTCAAGGTCACCACAACTTGATGCGACCACAGCTCTATGACGCATAGGTGTATCTCTCGTACGTGCATACGCTTCGCCCAAAGGTGGATATCTGGTTTTCCCGAACGATCTATCAATATGCATATCGTGTGATGGAATATGGATGAGGTTTTGGCCCCTGTTTCAGTAGGCCTACCATCACACACAAGAGTCATACAGTCCCTCAGCTCACTCATCTAGGCATAAGCTCCGACCTCATCAAGAGCTAACCCAAAACCCTCATCGGCTAATTATTTATGCCCAAGTACCTTGGGTTTTCCAACCATCTGGCCTAGATCAATAAGCACAGTCCGGTATAAGCAAACATCATTTGCTTAATATGGCCATCGAGGAACCACACTCCCATTGAGTTTATGTTTTACAATAAAAGTATTTCAATACACGCTCATAAGGCCTTTAAAGGCCACATAAACCCAACATTTTCGACCACAATCTCACTCTAAATCTTGTTGTACTATACACATGAAGTAGTACCATTTGAAAATTTAATGAAAGTACTACAACTTACCTCAAAGATGATTATGTTCTTTGAGCTTCATAGATTGGCGAGAGTAACTACACAAAAATAATATAATTACAAAAATATGAGCATAGAGAGTAATAAAAGTTAATAGAAAAACATAAAATAAAAAGTTAGAAAAATTATAGGAAACAATAGTCAAATAATATATTAATGAAATCAGTAAATAATATATTAATGAAATAAGTAGAAAATATCAACAAAGGCTTTTAAAGGCAATAGTTAAACCTATATAAATCTACTCTACATATGAGTGATCGGAGCTGCTTTCTCTCTAGAATTTTTGGATTCCTATCTCCATTCATGCTTCACAATTCACATATAATGCAAAGCATAGCATAGCTACATGGCCCATAAGTTTAATATATTATAAAAAATTTATGATATTCCATTGGATAATACAATTGGAAATTTTAGAAAAAATTTCCTTAAAATTTCTCTTTTCGTGGGTATTCTTCTTTGCCTACATTTGTATTTTTTAAGAGTAATTTACTATATTCAATTAAAGACATATAATAAAGGAAAGTGTCGTTTTTATCTAAAATTAAAAAGAAACCTCAGCTGTTCACCCAAAAAAATCTTCAATGATATCTTTCCTTGATTTTCTCTACATCTCCTTCTTACATATATTTCTCGCTCTCTTAAATCTATCTATTTCTTTGATTTTCTTTCCATTTTTCCTCTCTGTATCTCTCTCTCCCCACGTACTTTCTCTATCAATGTTTGCTCTACATCTCTCTCATACATCTCCTTCTTACATATATTTCTCGCTCTCTTAAATCGATCTATTTCTTTGATTTTCTTTTCATTTTTCCTCTCTGTATCTCTCTCTCCCCACGTACTTTCTCTATCAATGTTTGCTCTATATCTCTCTCATCCTTAGAGTGTTCTTAAAGAAAAATTAAATGTTTGTAAATCTTGTATAGAGTTGAATGTTTGTTCTGGAATGTTTAAATAA
>NW_006494910.1:7054406-7068686 GCF_000471905.2 Amborella trichopoda | reverse complement strand
AGAGAGAGAGTAGGTTTTTTAGATAGAGAAAGAGCGATTGTGTTTCTATAGAGAGAGAAGAGAGAGAAGAGAGAGAAAGAAATAAAAGAGAAAAAGAGAGAGAAGAGAGAGAAAGAAAGAGAGAAAAAAGTTTTATTCAATCTTCAAACAATCAACTGAAGGTCGAGGGGTCCTCTTTTTTCTTTTTTACAATGAGGCAGTGCCTGTTTATATAGAATTGTGTCCAAACATGGGTGGATTAATCAAAATTTGTCCTAATTGCTGAACATGCACTATGGTTTAATGATGGCAGTCTATGAATTGATGGCAGTCTATGAAGGCCATAGTTTATCGTCATGCCAGTAGGACGTGCACTATGGTTTAAGGTCACATAGCTGGATCGTGGTTGCTAAGCCTTTTAACGTCATGCGGCTAGGACGGGTGTTATGGTTTGAGGTCACATAACTAGACTATGGTTATGTAGTTTAAAGCCATACGACTTGGACCATGCAGTTTAAGGTTGTGCAACTAGACCTCTGTTACAATTTTAAAGTTATATAGTTTGGACCATGGTGATGTGCAGTTTAAGGTCATGCAACACGTACCACCGCTACAGTTTAAGGTCATATAGTTTGGACCATACAGTTTACGGTCGTGCGTTTAGACCAAGGTTATGCCGTTTAGGGTCATGTAGCACAGATGAAGGTTGTGCAGTTTAGGGTTGTGCAACATAGAATGAGGCTGTGCAGTTTAGGGTCGTGTAGCACGGATCGAGGCTGTGTAGTTTAGGATCGTGTAGCACAGACCGAGGCTGTGCAGTTTAAGGTCGTGCAACACGGATAGAGGCTGTGCAGTTTAGGGTCATGCAACATGGACCAAGGCTGTGATGTTTAGGGTCTTGCAGCACAGACAGAAGTTGTACAGTTTAGGGTCATGCAGCACAGACCGAGGCTGTGTAGTTTAGGGTCGTGTAGCACGGACCGAGGCTACGCAGTTTAAGGTCATGTAGCACAGATCGAGGCAGTGCAGTTGAGGGTCAGGCAGCATGGACCGAGGCAGTGCAGTTTAGGGTCATGCAGCACGGACCGAGGCAGTGCAGTTTAGGGTTGTGTAACACGGACCGAGGCTGTGCAGTTTAGGGTTGTGTAGCACGGACCGAGGCTGTGTAGTTTAGGGTTGTGCAGCATGGATCGGCTGTGTAGTTTAAGGTCATGTAGCATGGACCGAGGCTGAGACAGTTTAAGGTCGTACTGTACGGACCGAGGCTGTGCAGTTTAGGGTCGTGCAGCATGGACCGAGGTTGTGCAGTTTAGGGTCATGCAGCATGGACCGGCATTGTGCAGTTTAGGGTCATGCAACATGGACTGAGGCTAAGTCGCCATGTAGGTGGAGCTCCATGAGGAACAAGTATGTGGATGGAGATCCGACTCCCTGAGGATAATGGTTAACGCTATTCACAAACTGAAGATAACCCGACTCCCTAGGGATAAGATAGCTTGGTGTGAAACATACCCATTGAGCCTTAACCCCCACTAGGGATAATGGGCTGTAGTATGGGTGTGACTCCTACTGGGGGATGAGGGACAGCTCTTGATTTCATTTGGGAAGTCAAGGTTTGGGTGCAACGGTTGGTGTGTAACTCTACTAGGGATGACACATCATGGCTTGGGTGCAACTTCACTAGGGATAATGGTAGGGCATACACTGCTTGACATAGGCCGGCACCATGTGTAGCGGTAATGGTCTATTGCAAATATTCAACCAGCGCTGAGTTCTCACAACATAACCGACACTGGGTTGTTAAAGATTCTGCTGGCATTGTGAATGACACGTGATGTTATTTGAAGTTAACTGGTGCTGAGTTAATCCGCGCTAGGGTCGTTTATGAAAACACACCCAGCCTTAAGTCAGCCGACGCTAGGGTTGTATTTGGAAACTCACCCGACGTTAGGGTTGCATTTGGAAACTCACCCGGTGCTAAGTCAATTGACGATATGGTTGTATTGAAATTTACACCTTGTACTAAGTCAATCGGCACTGGGGATGAGAGTAACCTCAGGCCTTGGGTCGAGGACTGACCCGGTTCGTTGTTGCATGACTTCCCTTAGATGCAACTGGAATTTCAAGTTTGTGAGGGGCATTTGAGGGCAGCGTAGTCTATATAAGGGGGTAAACTCTCGTTTTCCCTTATTTTTCACCAACGGTAAAAACTTAAGCAACATTTTTCTTTAACAGTGATGAGAGTGTGTGCCGGGTTGAAGTTCCGGCAAGCAGTAAGACTTTAGCAAGAGTTTTGTCGAGAAGATTCTTTGGCAAACAACAGGATTCTGGCAAGGGCCTTTCAGAGAAAACCTTCATCGTATGGACTTTGCCTAGAATTGATGAAGTTGCAGAGAGATTAGTAGGGAGCGGAGAATCCTCCGAGAAGTTTTTCGCGAAAGAGAGGAAATTCGGGTGCAGTTTTCCTTTCTGGTAAGGATTTTTAGGGGTTTCTCGGTGATTGTGGAAGTTTTCCGCACTACTCGTGGTGTTGAAGAAGTTTTCGAGAACTTAGGGGAAGTTTGCAGGAGTTTTTCGGTGAGGTTCTGGTGACACTCAGGCCAAAAACATGGGCGGGAAAGTTCTTCAGTGGGTTTTTGGCAGTATAGGAAAAGGTCCAGCGGGAGACGAACGATCGTAGTAGGTGGGCCGTACGATTGTAGGAGGTGAGCCGTCGTGGGGAAGGCGTACAGTTGGTGACGGTTTGGGCTTCGTCCTTGGAAATCATGTGGTTATCAATCACTCGTGTGTGAGGAGGAGGCAAAAGACGTGGAGATGATTGTCAATAGGCGTAGTTAAGTTCGAGGTGTCACGACTATGATCCGTGGCGCGTGCGAGAGATTCAATCACATCCGGCATTGGCCTTAGACAAGCTCAACCGTCGCTGGGGTGTTGGCAACTTTAACTGGTGTTGAGCGTTGAAAGACTCAACCGATGCTAGTTAATTGGTGCTGAGTGCTGAATGACTAAATCAGGGCTAGTTTTTGACACTCAACTGGTGCTGAGTGCTGAAAGACTTAATCCGGGTTAGTTGTTGGCGATCAACCGGCGCTGGGTACTAAGAAGCTCGTCCGGCGTTGAGTGTTTGTCTAACTCACCAGACGCTAATCGTTAATACGCAACTGGCGCTGAGCATTGAGAAGTTCACTTGGCGATAGGTGTTTGAGAGGCTCAACCGACGCTGTTCCAGTGCCTTAGCAGCTTTTGGGAGTGAACCACTAAGTCCATTTGCAATGGCTGGTTCTTCTTACCAAATACTTGATGTGAAGATGCTCCCTAGGGAAGGAGAGATCTGTGCCCATGATTTTACGGGTGAGGTTTTATCAAGGGGTGAACCCATTTGGTTGACCTAGCCAGTGTGCGAACCATAATGGCCCCTTAGTGTTACATTCATTACTGACCCCGTATGCTTCGAAGTGCAAGAGGGGACTCCGGATCTTAAGGAGACACCCTTAAGTCTAGGGGTAGTTCCTGAGTCTGAGGCGGCTCTGGTGGAGACTGAAGAGGATGAAAGCCCTAAAGCAACTACTCCAGATAGGGGCTCCGCTGTCGATGTGGCCACCATGCATGAGGAGTTTAGTGCCTCGACCAAGGCAGGGGCTATGGCTAGAGGAAAAGAGCCTGAAGTTGATGACGTGCGTGAGCACCAAGAGGCAAGGGCCAAATGGAGGAAGCCATTGCCAGAGAAGAGTTGGCTGAGGAAGGCCAAAGAGAATAGGCAATTTCTGAACTTGGTGATGCTGAGGTGATAGTTCAGGAGGGTGAAGAGCAAGGGGAACATGTTCCTCTACAACCTGTTGGGACAACAGTAGAGGTCCCCATAAGAGAGGGTCATGACGGCGAGGTTGGCATTGTAGAGTTCGTGCAAATTAGGGTCGGGGCTGCCTAGGAGCCTGAAGGGCAAGAAGCTCTAGGCTTTGCCCTTGTTCAGAGTAGCCAGTGGCTCAGAAGGCTATCACTTCAACAAGCTCGATCCTTGAGGTTGAGGTGTCTTTCGTAGTGGTGGCCTCAGTAGCACCATCGCGGCCTGTTTTCTGTGGTGTTTTTAGCATGATTGAAGGCATATTTAGAGCAGGCCTTCATGGCTTGAGGGAGCTGCCTTTCGACGAGCTGGGAGAAGGTTTGACCAGGCTGAGGGAGCTTGTAGTGACTTCTGCGGTCGGGACGGCGCCAGAGGTGCTTTCCCATTTTGATGCAACTCTAAACGAGTTGGAGAACTGGCGGTTGGGAGTGTTGCATTGTGAGGAAGAAACTAGAAGGGTAGCCTCCTTGGAAGAGTTGATCTTGCACAGTCGCGAGAAGATAGATGCTTGTATTAAGAAGACAGCTTGATAACTAGGCGCCAACAGGACCTCAAGAGAGAGGCATAAGGAAGCTTCACGAGAATGATCGAAGTCAGGGAGGCAATGCGAATACTGAAAGTAGAATTCACGGGCCTCTAGATGAAGATGGCTTAAAGGAAGGCCATGGAATCCTCTTCGGTTGCAGATTTGTCCGAACCCGATTGCACAATTGAGTCGAAAACTGTGGTGATGACAGAGGCGACTCAAACAGTGGAGGAGCTGAAGGCAAGTGTTCAAGGCATCGAGACTTCTCCTGAAGTGCGCAACACAGAGATCAATAAGATGATTGATCGTTTCTGAGCATGTCATTCCCCCTTTTTTTAGTACTTGTAAAAGTTTTGACTGATGAATAAAGCGCTTCTTTTTTGGTTGACTTTACTGCATGATTTCATTCTCTCTTTACTTTTACTGCGCTTCATGTGATTCTTTTGAGTCCTCTCAATACTTTCATTATCCCAAGTGGCTATTACCCTAGGCCTTGTTTAGCCCCATGGCGGCCTGCCACGGCTTGGATAGCTTCGAAATAGGGAGTCGTTGCTTTTTGTCCTTTCAATGTCTGATTGGCCAAAGGCTCATAGTTCACTTTCCTCATGATTTGGTGAGCTTGGTCACTATAGACAGTCCAATCAGGAGGGGCCTCAACCTCTGTTGGTGGTGTGTTTACTTCAAGCTCATCATAGCTTTTAGTCTCTGGAAGAAACTCTTTGAGATGCTTTGAAGCGATACACATGACCTTCAATTGACTCTGAAGACTGTAGACTTCAGTCCTCAAGTTTGCTAGATGATCCTGCCCTTGAGGGGGAGGAAGTTGCCCTTCGTTGAATTTCTCTCCCAAGAGTTCAGGGGAAAGTAAAACTTTTGGTTGGACAACGGTCTGAGGAACATCCTTTATTATTGTAGCAACTGGACTTTGAAAAACTTTTCATGGCGGTTGTCGTACTGCTTCGGCTTTCAAGAGTGAAATGGGGATATGCATGACTTTCTGATGGTTCGACGTATAGGTGATCCTTGGAGCCGAGAATTCTACTCCCATGGCTTGCTCGATCTCATAAATGACTTCTGGTTCATTTTTTGACCAAGGTGGCTCAGAACTAGGGGCAGAAGGTGAAGAATCTTTTTCAAATGAAGAGGGAGTTTCTTGAGGGATGATGGTTGGGATGTTGGAATGAAGAGTAGTTAGGGGTAAAATTCTGCCCTGGCATTCTTCTTCCTTGAACATGTTCACTAACATCCTTCCAACATCTTCAACATCTTCATGAGACAAGGACACAGTCTTGCTTGTAGACTCATGACCTTCATTAGTCGGCTTCTAAGGTGACGCCAGATTTGTGAACTAATATGTAGCGTCGGTGTAGTGAATTTCGGCCACAGGGAACGATCTTTTGTAAGCATTGACCGTATGTTGTCTCCCATCTCGACAATATTTGAAGCATTGATGCAACGTTGATGGAACCACCCCCTGGTCATGGAGCCATGGCCAACCGAGGAGGATATTGTAAGAAGTGTCAGTGTCGATACATGAAACTGGGTGTAATCGTTCAGCTCACCGATCTTAAAACGAAGATGTACCGTGCCAGCCAGCTTCTCCATTGATTGGTTGAACCCTTGAACTGTGACGTGGGTCGGGGTAAGATCTTCGGACCCAAATCCTAATCGAGTAAGGATCCTCCTTGGAATCAGGTTGACTGCCGACCCTCCATCTAACATAATTCGGTTGATGGGGGCATGCATGTAATTCACAAGTAACAAAGAGAGGGTGACTGTGAAACTTTTCCCCTAGCTGCAGATCGTCTTCTGAAAAGGTGATTGACATACATCCGAGTAGAATTGTCGGGTCTACCTCGATAGGTTCTACTTCGGTCTCGTACACTTCTGGGTCAGAGATAACTTGAATCAAATCCATCAAGTAATCCTTTTAGAGCATGAGGGCATCGTAGACACTGAGAAGGGCTGGAAGCTTCCGTAGATGTTCTATCACATTACATTTCACCTTTTCTTAATCAAGTCCTTGTCCTCCTGGTCATGCCACTAATTTGGTGGGTATATTGGGTTGAGGAGCAAGTTTGGGTAAAGCGGGTTTATTTTGGCCAGTTGGCTGACTTGATTGCACGGGGAGCTTGGTTCAAGTGATGGAAGTTTGAGGTTTTGGAAGGGACTGAGTGATAAAAGGGGTCTTAGGAAATTGCAGAATAGGAGGATTGTTTAAGGTATTGGGACTAGGAAGAAGCCCTGGGAGCTATAAGATAGGCAGACTAGCCTTTGGATTAAGGAGCAGTGGTGGAGTGGGGAAGCTCAAGGTTCTTGACTTCTGCAGTGGAGGCTACAGCGTCCTCCATGATCTGAGATTTATCTGCTCCGTGGTGGGTATTGCTTCTGAAATTTGCACTATGTGGCAAGCTCCCTAAGAATAGAAGCTTTGCTCTCTTGACTCTCTCAATCTCTACTTGAAGTCAGGTTCAGGGGGCTACTAAGGTTTCTTTGGCTTCAACTTCTTGCGCTTCTTTGAAGAAGGTGGCTCTGCCTTGACTTTAGCTGACAGGGCATCAACAGTTGTTAAGAATCCTGTTGCCTACGCCAGGGTCTTTCTCAATCGTTTCCATTGCGTCTTTGTTATGTTTGATCCCTCAAGTTCTCTATCGAGAGAATCGAAGTCAGGACATATCAAGGTTATACCTGCAGAAGATATAGACAAGGAAGAATGAGAAGCAGGAGAAGAAGGAGGAGTACGGTTAGAAGGTGGGGGACTTTTAAGGTGGTTCCCCTCATCAGACCGATATGGGTAGCTGTTTATGTCATCTCCAGAGTTGAACGAGTATAGGGGATCTTTTAGGTCTTTCCCTTGCTTAGACCGTTGGGGAGTACTTTTAACGTCGTCACCCTCATTAGATGTGTGCTGGGTGGGAGAAGAGACGGGAGCATCCCCTTGACAGGATGAAGAAGGAAAAAGGATTGTGCTAGGGATGAAGTCCAACAAGGTGGGCAACGAGGGAAGGGGCCAGAGAAGTTCCTGCTCGACTATGGGTTGAGTGGTCTTGTTTCTTCGGCAAACATCCCTTAGTGCCCGTCTCTTTCTGGTGATGTCTGATTCGTCTCGTTGGCGAACTACTTCTCGTCTTAAGGACTTGAGTCTGCTTCGGCCATGGTAGGTTATCCATGGCTGGGAATCCGAGGTTTCCAAAGAGTCTGAGTCATTGATAAGAAGGTCCTGGTTTGTGAGATCTTCTTGCCCCGAAGAAGAAGTGATTTGAGGATCAGTTTCGGGTAAATTGTAGAATTCTTGACACTCCCGCATCTTCCCTTGGATATATCAAGGAAAGTTGTGCATTCTGACAAATAATGACCTCTTATTTGATGGAATGGGCACCAACGATCTTCAGTCCCCGTAGCAAGCAGCGGGGTTGCCTTGCCTGCTTCGGCGTGATTATGCCTTCTTGAAGCATTATATTGAAGAAGGCATGGAGGTTATCAGGCATTTCATCTTCTTCTTGAATGGTTACGGCATGGGAGGCCTCACTTACCCCGAAGGCCTTTAACTCTTCAAGCTTTATCTGACCTTTCAGAATGAGGGCCTCAATGATATCCTTTAGCATGTAGCAGTCATGTATGGGATGATTGATCCTCTTATGGTAGGCACAATAATTTACCTGAGTGTCAAGGCCAGGCTGCTCAGGGAACTTGGTTTCTGGAAGCTGGATCATATTCTACTCCAATAGTAGCTGGAATAGGGCAGGGACCCATTCCTTCTCGAAGGGATATACCTTATTCTTATGTTTGGTGAAATAATCACCCCGATCAAGGTTGGCCGGTGGAGGTACTCGATTGTACGACAGTTGTTGCTTGCCAGCCTGGGGTGTCATTGTTGTCACGGTTACCCCTTTAAAGAGGTCTAAAGTTTGGGAGGGAGCCTTCTTTGAATTCAGTGACCATGACGGCTGCACTGATTACCCCCTTTTGTTGGCTGCCGCGTGTGTTATTCCGAGAGCTACCATTGCCCCAGTTGTTTGCTGAACTTGTAGATGGTTGTCATGTCCCATCATGATGGCACGATAAACTTTTTATGCGAACTAATTTAGAGATCAACTCTGACATGGAGGTCAGATTAGAGGCCTCGACATGTAGAGCGATTTCAGGTCGCATGTTCCGCACGCAAGTCTAAACTGCTTCCTTCTCAGGCATATGATTAGGATGGCAAGAAGCCAAGGTTCTCCATCCTGATATGAACTGATCCACATGATCATTTGGTTCTTGAGTTAGAGTGAGAAGTTTGATAGTTTGAACCTCTCTCTCGACCTCATAGAAGCGTTGATAGAACATTTTATCCATCTCCTCCCATGTATGTACTGAGTTTGAAGGAAGTCGAGCATACCATTGGAATGCCAGGACATCGAGGGCCTCAACGAACTGTCGGAGAAGAAGTCTCCCGTCAGCCACTGTTTCCCGACATGCCTCTTGGAAGTGGGAAATATGTTGGTTCAGGGAGGTGGTTCCATTGAATAAGGGAAACTTTCCTTTCTTATAGTCTGAGGGGAACGAGACTTGATCAACATAGGAGGGGTAAGGCCTTTGATAAGGTGTCACACCCTGTATCCTCAAAATTTGTCTGTTCTTTAGGTTATGAGTGACCATAGCATCAATATCTAACTGAGAGATCGGATGAAGGACAAAATTGTCCTGTGAGGTAGATGGAGGGGGCTGCCGTGGAGGTGCACCATCAGAGTGATGGGAATTGACCTCATGGTTACCGACTGGCGTGCCACATCAATACGATCGATCTTCTCCATCATCGCGTGCACCATGTCTTCAAACTTGTTCATACGATCCTCATGCGCATCACTGGGCTCACCTACGACCATTACGCTGACCGTTTCTCTAGGGAGGTCAATGTTAATGGTAGCTGAAGGCTTGTGAGCTTGACAGGTCATACGTGGTAGATCAGTCAGTAAGGGGTTAGCATGCCCTGATTGAACTTGACTCCCGTACGCAGAACACATTTGGACCGGTTCTCGACAGTCTACGCCAGTAACCACAACACAGGGCTCATGGAGCTCTTCTTCAGGCTTCATTGTCTGAAGGGGGTATAAAGGATTCAGGTGAAGAGGGTCATCAAAATTAGCTATTTTGACTGCCTTGGTCACCTCCATAGTAGAAATTCGTAGACCTCCATCGCGCTTAGCCTTCAGGTTTTTATGGACCTCGTGCCAAAACTGCGATCTAGGTCACAACATGTCAACTCTTCTCACACAGGAGAGAGCTGTCTTCAACAGATGCGGCAATGGATGAGGGCCAGGAACTGGAGTCATCTTGGGCTTTGGAGGATGAAGGACTCAATCTTCCATGAGGTCCATGCCCTGAGCTCCCTTATCAGCTCCAAAGACATGACTTAAGTGATAGGGCTGGTTCAGGATGGTACTCATGGGGAAAACCTTCGAGCACCAAGGCTGAAGGTGCTTGCTCGATGAAGAAGGAGCAGGCAGAAGCGGAGTTCACTCATGAAGAGGCATGAGTTGAGGGCGAGGGGACTCTTGAGATGGCGACGCATGTGCGCCCTTTGAAGAAGGATCTTGGGGGACTTGGGGGTCCACTCGGGCTCGTGCAGGTGGTCTAGCCTTAGGAGGTCGAGAACTACGAGTAGGTGTTTGTAAGAGAACGGGTGCATGCCTGCCCCTTACAGGGTGCGCCTGTGTGTGCATGGTAGGAGGACGAAGAGGTCGTTTCTTGTGTACTCGAGTTAGCATAATAACGACATTACCTAGAGCAGTGAGATGCATATGACTAGCATATGCAAGATCTGGCCTTGGAACGTTCGATCTTGGACACGGACTCGAGGTAACGTAAGGGTTGCCCTAAGGTGTGACTCGAGTGGGTGACCCACGAACCTTGTGGTGTGTGTGAGGGATGGAGACCGTGGGGTTTTTTCCTCGAAGTGTTGAGCCTCTAGGGATAGAGACCAATGGTGCATAAATGTGGGGGGTAGCCTTATGGCGACCCACAGGAGTAATGACAACTTGCTTGCCTTTTGTAGAAAGGGATTGAGCAGCCTTCCGGCATACCTCGGGAACTCGACCGACAAGTGACTTGCCGGTGGCTGGGTGTATGTTGTGCGGGGCAACATAAGTACTGCCCATGTAGGGCGCCTTGGTGGAGGTTCCACCAGAGTGAAGAGATGGAGAGTGAGGGACCTTCAAGTCCCTCCTCACACCGGTCCAAGTTAAGACTTGGGAGCTAGACAAGGGGTCTTTACTTAAGAGGATGGTCGGGAACGAAGTCGAAGAACCTTGTTCCCTGGGGACACTCTCGAATAAGGGGATAAGAAAATCCCCGATTCGGATAAATGGGTTACAGAACCCAGCAGCCATAAAGAGAATGAAAGCAGATAATAAAAGAAGAGACTAGCCAAACAAGAACGATCTGACTAAGGGGTAGTAAGTCCCTAGTGGAGTCGCCATGCTGGTTAAGTGCCTCGATCTCGCCCTCCGGATCCTGGAGGATTGAGCGGCGTGCGTCTCGGGTGTCGGGGGAGACCCGGGACGTTTATGAGATTGCTCTCTCGAGAATTTCATTAAAAAATGGGGGTAGGTGTTACCAACCGTTGAGAGAAGAATTTTAAAGGTGGGTTCAAGACTTACTCGGATAGACTCGCGTGGGCGGCCTCTTAGATCACAAAGAAAGCCCCCCATTAATAAAACTAGTTCGGAATCGCCTCCCTTGGCTCGTATTCTTGTTATTTTCTGCTTTTCTGCAATCACACACGTATATGGCAAAGGTTATGGGACAGGTGGGTCAAACCTCACCTTTTTCCTCTTTAATGAACAGACACAAGCATGTGCATTCAAAATGAAGAAAGAAAGACGCGGGGAGAGAAGAATTCGACTAAGCGAGAGGATCATTGCAATGACTAGGTTGGTTGATAATTGGCCTAACATGGTAGCAAAATAGGATCGGTAACGAACACTGGCTCAAGAGATCACCACTAGACGTTATTACCCATATCGACTAGCTAAGCTCAATGGACGGTCTGTCGTGGTAGTAAAGCATGCCAAGTGATCCTAGCGCAACAACATTACGACTAGATGATATGCCTGCCATGAGATTCTAACCACAATCCCTCTTGGTCAAACGCAAGAGTAGCAGATGAATGGTTGAAGAGCAGAAGGGAATAGATAGAAGGAGAGAGAAGAAGTAAGAGAGGAAGGAAAAGAAGGGAGAGAAGATATTGTTGGCGCTAGACATTGCCGATTGTTTCAAGAGATGAGAAAGAGAGGAAGTTGTTGACGCTAAGTCTCGCCAACTGATAGAAGAAGAGAGAGAGAGAAAACCACTTGGTGCTAGGTCTCACCGACTGACCAAGGAAGAGAGAAAAAACCAGTCGGCATGAGGTCTCATCGACTGATAGAGAAAGAGAGAGAAAACCAGTTGGCACTAGGTCTCACCGACTGATAGAGGAAGAGTGAGAAAATCAATCAGCGAGAGGTCTCACTGACTGACAGAGGAAGAGAGAAAACTGGAGGTCTCACCGACTGACAAGGGATGAGAGTGAAAACCAGTCGGTGCTAAGTCTCACTGACTGATAGAGGAAGAGAGAGAAACCCAATCAGCGCTAGGTCTCATCGACTTATAGAAGAAGAGAGAGAAAACCAATCGACGTGAGGTCTCGTCGACTGATAGAAGAAGAGAGAAGTCTAGTCGGCGCTAAGTCTCACCGACTGAAAGAGGAAGAGAGAGAAACCTAGTCGGCGCTAGGTCTCGTCGACTGATAGAAGAAGAGAGAGAAGACTAATCGGTGCTAAGCCTCGCCGGTTGCATCAGAAGGGGACAAATGAAGATAGAGATGAGAGAGTGACATACAGAGACAAGAACATAAGAAAGAGAAAGAGACAGAGAAAAGAGAGAAAGAGAGAGAAAGAGAGAGAGAGAGAGAAAGAAGAGAGAAGAAAGAGAAGAGAGAGAAAGAGAGAAGAAAAAGAAGAGAGAGAAAGAGAAGAAAAGAAGAGAGAGAAGAGAGAAGGAGAGAGAAAGAAAGAGAAGAGAGACAGAGAGAGAGAAGAGAAGAGAGAAAGAGAAAAGAAGGAGAGAGAAAGTTGCTTGCCCGAAGGGTACCATCCATTTTTTTCTCTCTCCTCTCTCTCTCTCTCCAAGACATACTCATAGGCTCAAGAGGAATCAAAATTTTTATTCAATCTTCAAACAATCAACTGAAAGCCGAGGGGTCTTCTTTTTTTTTTCTTACAATGAGGTAGTGCCTGTTTATATAGAATTGTACCAAAACATGGGTGGATCGATCAAAATTAGACCTAACTTCTGAAGATTAAGATTTAATTGATTTAAAAGAAATTCAAAAAATAGGTGCAAAAGGACGGTTTTGCCCCTGCCTAACAATGTCTGAAATTTCAGAACAGTCCCTGCTGCTACCCGAGAACTTGTGTGATTTTTCATGACTGACCCAGGGTTACTTTGATGCCCATTTAATCGAAGGATTATTGTTTTCTTGTAGGGCTTGACATGGCGATCGTTTTGATACCAACTTTGAGCCGTGAATCATGTTTTTGAGCCATGATCATGAGACTTGAAATTTGTTTGAGTCTTGGAACTTTGGATCGATAGTGCACTCATTCCTTGATGTTTTTCTATAATTTTTTCGTCATAGTGCACTAAACATGTCATCACGATCGCGTGGCAACAAACGGGATGCAATTTTGAGCTCGAACGAAGATTTCGTAACTTTTAAGTTTTGACCTGAATCTAGAATCTGGTGGCCGGAATTTCAGTTACTTCGTCAGATTCGTACATGAAATCTGACCGTCCATCATGTACGGGGTTCGGACTAATGATAGCCCTAGACATTACGCACACAATGGAATTGGTTTTGCGTTGATCTGTTGCGCCAGCATCGTGATTTGGTCCATCGAACGAGGCATGTCGTTGTTGAATTTTCTGAAATTTCTTCACAGATCGGCAAATTCTCTCTAGCTTTTCTTCTTGCTTAGATGTCGTCTCAGGGTGTGTCACATATCAAATTGTTCGTCTTGATGTGACGAATATGCTCACCAAATTTGGGAGCGATACAATTTAGAACGAGTGAGTTACGGGGCCAGAAAGTGACTGCCCATGATTATAAAAACAACCACCTTTAATGGTGTTTTGGTGCAGTGAGGCCACAAGGGAATACTGTGCGGCCCCTCATGTTTCAATGTTTTGCTCATACCTTGTTCTAGAGTGTCCGATTAAGCCAAAACTTGGGCCATAAGGGTTTTCGATCATGCCGGATCTAACTACGGTGGTCACATAATAATTTGAGATACCAAAAATGTAGTTCTAGTTGTAGGGTTCGTTTCAGGGTGCTAGAGGCTATTTTTCCAAAAACTGTTCTTTTGTGTTCACTGCCTTAGACATGTTGGAATGCGACGACACTTGGTAAGTGATCTTTTGAAGTGCTGATGACGATCTTGACCAATTATGGTGCTATTCTTAGACTGATGGGAATTTTCACTGTTTTGTAGGCTTTATTGACCTGCTTCCTATTAGAGACCAAGGGGCTGAAAAATACGTTCAAATATTTATCTATTTCTCTCTCTCTCTCCTTCTATCTTTCTCTCTCTTTCTCTTTCTCTCTCTTTCTCTCTTTATCTTTCTCTCTCTCCTTCTCTCTCTCTCCCCTCTCTCTCTCTCTCAATCGGACTGACGGCTAAGCCGTTGGTCTCCCTATCTTCCTCTATTCTCTTCCCTCTCTCTCCCTCACTCAGTCGAATCGACGGCTATGCCACCGATCCCCCTCTTTTCCTCTCTTTCCCTCTCTCTCTCTCTCTCTCTCTCCTCCTCCCCTCCCTCCTCCTACTCGTACGTCGGTCGACGCGTACGACGTCCGTACGTCCCTCCCTCCTCCTCCTCTCTCTCCTCCTCCTCCTCCTCCGTCCGTACGTAC
>NW_006494910.1:7005777-7054245 GCF_000471905.2 Amborella trichopoda | reverse complement strand
CCTCCTTCCTTCTCTTCCTTCCTCTCTCTCTCTCTCTCTCCTCCTCCCCTCCACCTCACGTTGGTACGTGGCGACGCTAAGACGTCCGATCCCTCCTCCTCTCTCTCTCCTCCTCCTTCTCGACTCGGACAGAGGCTTAGTCCGCTATCCCTCCTTTTCTTTCTCTCTCTCTCTCTCTCTCTCTCTCTCTCTCTCTATATCTCCACATCGGCTCGGATGAGCGGCCAAGCCATCGGTCCCCTCTCTTTCCCTCTTTTTCTTTCTCTCGCCCTCCTCTCTCTCCCCCACCCTCTTGGCTCAGATCGACGGCTAAGCCACATGTCACCTCTTCTCCCTCTCTTTCTCTCTAGCCCTCTCATTTCCCATCGGTAGCCGCCGATCCCTAGTTTTGAAGGCATTTCGTATGGGTGAATGGAGCCGTTGTTATAACAGTGACCTGGTTCGGTTGCATGGTTTGTTGGACCTGGATTTGTGGTATGTGGCTTGTATAGACAGGCTGTTGGGCCCATTTAGTGGGTTGCCCTAAGGATTGAGCCTTAGGAATGTGTTGAACTTGATGTGCCGGTTGTCGGCCTATAGACACACTCGAGTTGAATTGGGCAAGAACGGACCCATTACTCAGAGTTTGCGCTACTTGGTCATGCAAGAAGGCTTGCAGGATAGGATCACCACTCGATTAGGATAGACGACTCGAGCTGTTATGATGACTAGACCTCTGACCTTGGGCAGTGAGGTCTGCATGTCACTGACCTTAACTAAATGATCTAACCTTATGGTTAGGGTATTCTCTTGTCCCAGCACTGGACTGAAAGAGTGAAGGAAAGCCATAACTACTACTAGATGGAGTCTGCTCTCTAGGTAGTCCTGGGCTTGCTTGAGTAATGACAAGAATTATACCCCTGGCCCGTAGTGGGTTGGATTGGTAGGCTAACGCCCCCTAGGGTTAAATTGGTTTGAGCCAACATGTTAGAGGTGAGCTTCTGACCTAGCTTTCCTAGATTGACTATGCTGGATGGTGTACCATATGTTCAGCAGGTCTTAAAATAATGCATGCACCTTAGGATTGTACTGATATCGAGTTAGGTCAAAACCTTGACCTTTATTGGTGTTGGGTTGTTTAGGTAGACTTGTCCTAGCTGTGTGTGAACCCACTTACCCATTAACTGGCATATTAATAAGATTGGAATGTTGGGCTGCTAATTGAACATTGGGGTTAACCTGGCTGACTCACTCAGAGATTTGGCCATGGCCTTACTCTTGGTGTGCCAACTGGATTTGATGCTAACCTCCATGTCATGGAGGATTGCCCTTGGCTTAACCCCTTGACTGTTCAGGGTATTACGAAACCTATTAACCTATTGGCTTGTGGCTTCCAAATGATGGCCCTAAGGGTGGCTTGGACGGCTAGGTATGGTTCCAAATGAGACTTGGCTCACTGACACGAGTGCTATGGATTTGTGAGGGAGCACTTGACAGTGCCTCTCAGACTGACCAGGTTCTCTAGATCTAGACTGGGCTGGAGCCATAGGGTTGGACCTTGCTCTGCTTTGATCTTGGGTCATAACTCTTAGACTTGTGCTAGACTAGAAAGGTTGGCCCTAGCTTGGGCATGGACTTAGATTAGGCTTGAAGTCGAAACCTTGTTTGGACCTGATTCAAGAGTCAGTCTTAATGGTGCATGAGCCTTGTTCTAGAGCTAGAAAGACCTAGGTCTTGACTTGATGGCCTTAGGTTTGAACCCCAAACTAAGGTGAAACTAGTCTAAAGACAACTTTGAATCTAGATCTAAGCAAATACCAGAGTGGATGGATCATGCTAAACTCGATGCATTTCGGTTTAAACCCTAAGCTAAGATGAACCTAGTCTAGTTCTAGAGGCAATTCTGAATCTAGATCCAAGTTAAGACCCAGATTGAAATCTAGACTAGATGAGTACAAGTCTTGGCTCGAACCAAGAGGGGGCCTAGCCTAGGTTCAGACTTGGGTGTGAACTTGGTTCGGGCCTGGGCTATGCTTGGCACACGCCTGGACTTGGACCTAGAAGGATTGGATATCAGACTGGGTGTTCACCCAGATTGGATCAAGGTTGGGTTAAGCACAAGCCTTGGCTCGGACCAAAAGGCGGCCTAAGTGTGAACTTGGTTCGGACCTGAGCTAGGTTGGGCACAAGCTGTACTTCGACCCATAAGGTTTCAGCTCGGACCAGAAGTGGACCCAGACTGAGATCTAAGACTAGTCAATTGTATTAAGCAAACAAAACACTCGATAACTTTGTCCTAAACTATGGGTAGGCTAGGTCTAAGTGGGTTCCTAACTATTGAAATGTGGCTAGGCTGAGTAGGTCCTTACATAGGTCCTGACCACCTATTAAAGAAATCAACCAGGTCCTACTATGTGTGGAGTTGCTTTGAGACTAGTGATTATGGAGGGGCACTCACAATTAAAGTTATGCGAATCCCAATGGCCTCGACTCTTAAAGCTAGGTTCCCCTAATGACGTTAATGCTGGATTTTGGGAGTTTTCAAAAATTTTTGGTTGTTTCCCAGGCTTCCCCGGCCCGTTGTGTGCAAGAAGTGTATAAAGAAGCACACAAGTGAAAAGAAAGTAGCAAGCAAGCAAACACACAAGAAAGAAAGAGGTGTGAGAACATGGCACAAATCGCGCCAAGTGAGGTGTGCTTCGAGGCGAATTTTGACCTAATGCAAGTATAGTTTAGGTGTAGGGGTAAGCAACTCCTAAGAAGGTATACAGTTAATAAAAGTGGAACTGGGGACAACCCGGTCCTAGTTGAGTTCGCCCCGGGTCGAGGGTGACTCGATCAAGGCACAATTAGAGAGAGAGAATGCAGATGACCCTCGAAAGTTTTTATATATATATATTTTTTGATAAACAAAGAGAAGTAGAAAATGTTGAATCACAAGCGAAGAAATGGAAAGAGATTTGTTTTTTTACAAAGTATTTTTTTTCCTTTTTTTTGTAAAGAGGAAGAGGTCTTTAAGGTGATATATATATTTTTTTGAAGTAGAGATTTCTTTTTTTTTTTTTTTTGGGAAAATGAAGTTGCTTTAAAAAAGCAAATTTTGAAGCAAGAGTGATTTTTTTTTTTGAAATCAAATAGTCCGTAAGAGTTTTTATTTATTTATTTATCTATTTTTGCAAAACAAATTTTTTTTTTTTAAGGTAAGAAGTCCTTAAATTTTATTTGTATTTTTTATTTTTTATTTTTTTGAAGGTAAGATGTCCTTAAAAATAATTGTTTTTTAAAAAAGCAAGATGTCCTTAAAAATAATAATATTTTTTTTTGGCCTTTCTCTTGCCCTTTTATGGGTTATGGGCTTAGAGTTGAGATTATCCTCATTACTTTGATCTTGAGGATCCTTAGTCATCAACTCTTGGGTGGGCTTATGCTCGTTTTGTTCTTCATGTATTGAACTTTCTAGTTGAATTCTTCTTATTCTCCAGGACCATTATGGATGCTTTTTGGGTTCGGGTGCATCTTATATTTCTTTTGAGTTAATCAAGTTGACATTAGAACTGTTTGTCGAGACATCTAGAGTTTCTGTCTTTTCTTTGCCATGAGCCTCTTTCTTTTTAATACTTATCGTACCATTATCGATAAGGTCCTAAACTATATGGCTGAAAGTTCGACATTCTTCAGTATTATGAGCATAATTTTGATGCCAATCACACCATCGATATGCATCCTCTCCATGGAAGGGAGGAATCCTGGCTACTGCAGGTAATTCTATGAGCCTTGCCTTAAGCAACTTCTTAATGACATCGGTCATAGGCTCATTAATGGGAGTGAATTCCCTTAGTGTGGAGGTCTGCATCCTCTATGTGGTAGAGTAATTTTTGGTATATTCTCGTGGATAGTTTGCAGAAGGGTTTCTTTTATCCATTGAGTTCACCTCTCTTCCTTGAGAGGGCTCTTCACTAGTCGTGTCCTCAATCCCATCTCCTTCTTGTGGAGGGTTGACTATCATTAGGTTGTTAGAGACTCTGACTTCATCTTCCTTGGCTCGTTTATATTGCGATTCTCTTTCGAGCATAACTTCAAACGAGTGAGGGAATGCCCCCTTATTGAAAAAGGTGACATATTATGGAGTCATGTTCTCTAATACCATGTCTATCTTCGCGACTTCAGGGAGTGGACTTTCAGCTAATCACATAGCGGCCTCTCTGAATCTGGTTATAAAGTCAGAAGGAGAGTCATCTGACTTTTATTTGGTGGAAGTTAACTCACCAAGAGTGATGGGTCTTGGCCCCGTCCCACAATAGCAAGAGGAAAATTTCCTGAACATTTTGTCACGAGTTGCTTGAGGTTTGTCCTTCATGAATTTCCGGTGCCACATTAGGGGCTCTTTTGATGAGCTATGCAAGAACATGTTCTTAAGTTGGTAAGGTAGGTCTCATTATGTATGGAAAATTAATAAGTAAGTGTTGATGTATGCCTCAGGATCCTCTTTCCTAGAAAATTTGATTATGAATTGTGGCATCACAAACTCGACTGGTAGATCTTCTAGGTGTTCTAAAGTCTCTTATACGTAAGTCTTGTATGTCATTTTTGACGTACTTACTTCACTGGTACAAATAAGGAGAGAGCCAGTGACGACCTGGTCCTGCCGATGCCTTAAGACACCGCTAGATTAAGGAAACACTGCAAAATAAGCCTAACACTAGGCAACCTTGAAAAAAGTACTATCATGCAAAAAATAGACCTTACAACTACAGCCCTATGCTAGGGGCTTAAAAAAAATACAAGATCATTTCCATTGCATCCAGAGCGTCGAAAAACCCGTACGGACCAAATTTGGGCTCAATCGAACCTCCCAGGAACATTTTGGGCCAAATTACCACAAAATTGGTAGGTTGTACACTATTACGGTGTTGCCTCACCAAACTAGTCCCCAATCATGGAGGTTGTGTTCTTCACATCTCGAGAAACGTCCATAGACCACTCGTTTGGAGTCAGAACACGTTCAAATTCAAACACAAGCTAGGTCTCAACAACCCGGTCATTTTGACATATGGCATACGTCATGCCATGACCTAAAATCAAAGCTTTTCTAGAGAGAAGATGAGCTCGAAAATATGGAAATCAGATTTTTTGAAGAAAGGACATCTCGAATTTCGTGAAGCAATAACTCGCGATCTGTACATCGGATCATCGTAAAAATGGTCCGATGAGACCGTACATGAAGGGCTACAAGCTGGTATAACTTTTACACTCAATCCAAGGTCGTATAATCACAAATTCTAAGGTTGAATAAAAGGAAGATCGCTCGGTCGCCGGAATCACTGTTTTTGGCGATCTCCCGAATTCAGAAAGAACTTCAAGCAAAGACCAAAATGGAAAAATTTAGTGCAAAACCACTGTGGTAGTCGCCTCTTAAATTTGCAATCAAAGTAAAGATTCTAAACTCCATAGATCGCATTGCATTAATGATCAAAACTTCATGATCTAGCTGGATTTCTACCTCTAAAAAAAATTCCGTCTCAAGACGATCAAAAGACATCAAACTCTTTAGAATTAAGCAAGCATCAAGACTATGATGATGGATCGTCTAAATCACCGCCATAAGGATCCAAAAAAGTTTCCAAGATCTGATAATGGCGAAAGGCCTTTCAGAGAGGGATGGTTTCATCATTAGCACAAAAGATTTATGGGGCATTTTTATCATTATTCCTAAATTTGGGATTTTATTGTAATTTCTTTTAATGTTATTAGGCTTAGTTTTGAGCATCCATCCCTGTTCGGTGGGTCCTCTATATAAACAAACTTAGGTCAATTGTAAAAGGGTTGGACATTCATTAACTGAATAGAGGCATTAAACTTGTTTCCACTTGTCTTTTGTTTATGACCCTTGGATCTAGTGCCAAGGAGAGAGAAAAATTTTAGAGAGAGAAACTACCCCTGACCCACTCTAATCGCACTGCTCCGTTGTCTCTCTCTTGTTTTTTTCTTCTTTTTCTTCACTCGTTGCTTTCCCTGCATAGTAACCTGTGCCCGCAAAAAATGCCCTGTCCCATCACTTTCCCCTTGCATCTCGAGCATAAATGCAACTCCGCATAGCATCTCGTTATCCGACATACGCTCGACTCAAAACCTTTTAGAGTCAGCCTAAGATTCCAACCCTCTGACCATCGCTCTAACTTCCTCTCTGTACAGTCGAGTTGAGCTGTGAGAGACGCATACGCTCTCTCCGTCAATCCCGCGGGAGGAGTCTTCTTGAGCCAAAAGTCAAGAGAGTTATAACCCTTCGGCTGCCCTGATCGCCCGAGTACCTAGCATTTGCGTGGATTGGGGGATTCTCGTCATCTTTCTTCCTTATCCATTCTTTTTGTCAGTCAGCCCTCGTTAGAGTGAGGTATTATAGAGGAGTACAATTGAATCCACGTTGCAGTTTCTAGCACAAGAGAACGAAGCGACGTGTTAAAAGTTTGAGGAGAGTCCGTGTCCAAATCGCGCTGGCAGACAATTGAAGGGCTTTGTAGCTATTATAAGAGGGTGAATTGCCTGGGCGTGTCCTCGAACCGCAAACGACGAGGAAAGCACTTAAACACATCCTCGTTGGAAAATCTCTCTCTTTGTTGGTTCTTATCTGCGCATTAGAGAGCACGCGTGCGCACACTCACAAACGTGCAGCACGTGCTGACCCTCCGCAGTTGTTTGAGAGGATTTTCTCCCGCCGTCTGTGCGAGGACCAACCAGGCTTGACTAACTGGTGACTCCATTGGGGACACCTTATAGACTCAGACTGTTCTCAAGCAAACATCTCTCTTCTTTCTCTCTCTAAAACTACAATGGAGTCTCATTACTCCTCTTTCGTCCAAGTTGGGGACTTCATCAGCCCCATATTTGCAGTCTCGCTTATGGAGAACAGAATGGCTAATCTTGCTTCTCCCTTGTCCTCCTCAAGTGGTCTGGATAGCTTCCTAGTTCAGGCTTGAAAACTAGGAAAAGGTTACTCAAACCCCATCTCCCTCCTGCTCCGCCATCAAAGGAAAATCCATTGATTTGAGCTACATGGGTGGCTCTGTAACCACCTCCTCTCATATGCACCATGTTATTGGCGGGCATCCTGCCACTCGCAAGTCTAAAAGTTGTCCTGACACCACTTTGGTTGGTACCTCGATCTCGCCCTCCGGATCTCTAGAGGATCGGGCGGCACACGTCTCAGGGTTTCGGGAGAGACTCGAGATGTTTGTGATATCGCTCTCTCGAGAACCTCGTTTGAAAAATGGGGGCAGGTGTTACTAACCTGTGAGAGAGGAATTTAAAGGTGGGTTCGGGACTTACTCAGGCTGACTCACGTGGACGCCCTCTTAGATCATGAAGAAAGCCCCCCCAGTAATGAAACTCGTTCAGAATCGCCTCCCTTGGCTCGTATTCTTCTTAGTTTCTGCTTTCTTGCAATCACATACATATATGGCGTAGGTTATAGGACATGTGGGTCCTACCTCACCCTTTTCCTTTTTGATGATCATATGCAAGGGTGCGTATTCAAAAAGAAGAAAGAAAGACGGGGGGAGAGAAGAATTTGACCAAGCGAGGAGATTAGAGCAGTGACTAGCCTGGTGGATAATTAACGTAACGTGGTAGCGAAACGTGTCCGATAACTGAGATCGGCTCACATGATTGTTATTAGACGTTATTGCCAATGTCGGCTAGCTAAGCATGATGGTCAGTCTATCATGGCAGTAAAGCGGGCCAAGCGAACCAGGCACAACAATATTACAGCTAGACAACAGGACTGTTATGAGATGCTAACCTCAATTCCTCTTGGTTGAATGAAAGAGTATTAAAGGAATGGTTAAAGAGAAGAAGGGAGTGGACAGAAGGAGAGAGAAGAGGGAAGAGAGGATGGAGAAGAAAGAAGAGGAGATGCAGTCGGCACTAGACATTGCCGATTGTTTCGGGAGATGGAAGAGAGGGGAAGAAGTTAATGTTAGGCTTCGTCGACTGGGTCAGATCAGTAGAGAGGAAGAGAACCAATTGGTGCTAAGTCTCGCCAACTAATAGAAGAAGAGAGGAAAAACCAGTCGGCGCTACGTTTCACCGACTGACAGGAGAGGAGAGAGAAAACCAACCAGAGCCAGGTCTCGTTGACTGATAGTAGAAGAAAGAGAAGACCAATTGGTGCTAAGTCTCGCCGACTGACAGAAGAAGAGAGACAAGACCAGCCGACATCAAGTCTCACCGACTGATAGAAGAAGAGAGAGAAGACCAACCGGCACTAAGTCTCACCGATTGGTAGAAGCAGAGAGAGAAGACCAACCGGTGCTAGGTCTCGTTGATTGATAGAAGAAGAGAGAGAAGACCAACCAGTGCTAAGTCTCGCAGACTGATGAAAGAAGAGAGAGAGGACCAACCGATATTAGGTCTCATCGACTGGTAGACGAAGAGAGAGAAGACAAATCGACACTAGGTCTAGCCGACTGGTGGAACAAGAAAGAGAGGACCAACCGATGCTAGGTCTCGCTAATTGACAGAAGGAGATAGAGAGGACCAACCGGCGCTAAGTCTCGCCAGTTGACAGAAAGAGATAGAGAGGACCAATCGGCACTAGGTCTCGCCAGTTGACAGAAGAAGATAGAGAGGAGCAATCGGTGCTAGGTCTCGCCAGTTGACAGAAGAAGATAGAGAGGACCATTCGGCACTAGGTCTCGCCAATTGACAGAAGAAGATAAAGAGGACCAATCGACGCTAGGTCTCACCAGTTGATAGAAGAAGAGAGAGATCAAGAGAAAGATAAGAGAGAGAGAGAAGAGAGAGAGAGGAGAGAGAGGGAAGAGAGAGACGAGAAAGAAGAGAGAAAAGAGAGAGGAGAGAGAGTGAAGGAGAGAGAGGGGAGGAGAGAAAAGTTGCCTGCTGAAAGGGTACCGATGCTTTTCTTCTGTCTCCTCTCTCTCTCTCTCTCCAAGATGTAGTCACTGGCTCAAGCAAGAAATTGAAATTTTATTGAATCCTCCAAGCATGAATTGAAGGCCGAACGGTTTGTTTTACAATGAGGCAGTGCTTGTTTATATAGAAGTATGTCCAAATATGGGTGAATTGTTCAAAATTAGACCTAATTGATGAAAATTAAGATTTAATTGTATTAAGAGAAATTATAAAAATGAGTGCAAAAGGACTGTTTTGTCACTGCCTAGCTATGTGTGAAATTCTAGAATAGTCCCTGTTGTTGCCCGAGATCTTGCGTGATCTTCCATGGCTGACCTGAGGGTGTTTTGATGCCCATTTAATCGAAAGATTATTTTTTTCTTGTAGGGCTCGGCTTGACGATCGCTTTAATACCAACTTTGAGCCATGAATCATGTTTTTGAGCTATGATAACAAGACTTGAAATTTGTTTGAATCTGGGAGACTTTGGATCAATAATGCACTTGTTTCTTGATTTTTTTTATAATTTTTTTGTCGTAGTGCACTAAGCATGCCGTCACGATCGCGTGGCAACAAACGAGACGCGATTTGGAGCCTGAATGAAGATTTCACAACTTTTGAGTTGTGGCTGGAATCTAGAATCCAGTGGCCGAAATTTTAGTTACTTCGTCGGCTTCATGCATGAAATCTGACCGTCCATCATGTATGGGGTTCGGACCAATGGTAGCCCTAGACCTTACGCACACAATGAAATTGGTTTCGCGTTGATCCACTATGTGAGCTTCGTGATTTGGTCCATCGAGCGAGGGGTATTGCTGCTGAATTTTTTGTAACTTTTTCACTGATTGGTAACTTCTATCTAGATTTTCTCTCTGCTCGGACATCGTCTCAGGGCGTGGCACCTATCAAGTTGTTTGTCTTGATGAGACGAATATGTGCACCAATTTTAGGAGCGATTCGACTTGGAACAAGTGAGTTATTGGCCCCGAAGGTGACTGAACGTGACTGTAAAAACGACCGCCTTTAATAGTGTCTTGGTGCAGTGAGGCCACACACGAATAGTGTGCGGCCCCTTCTATTTCAATGTTTTGCTCATATCTTTGTTCTAGAGTGTTTGATTAAGTCGAAACTTGGCCAATAGGGAGTTTTGACCATGACTGATCTAATGATGGTGGTCCTAAAATGACTTGAGACACCGAAAATATAGTTCTAGTTGTAGGGTATGTTTCGGGGTTTTAGAGGCCATTTTTTCGAAAACTGTTCCTTTGTGTTCACTGCCTTAGACATGTTGAAATGCAAAGAAACTTGGTAGGTGGTATTTTGGAGTGCTTATGAAGATCTTGACCAGTTTTGGGTTCATTCCGAGACTATCAAGAATTCCACTGTTTTGTATGCTTTATTGACCTACTTCTTACCAGGGACCAAGGTGTTGAAAACTACGTTCAAACAGCTTGCCTTATCGAATGTTGTGCTCCAAGAGAAGCTAGAGGGACAATCATTCAGAAAGTTTCCTTTGAATTTTACTTTTTTCCTTCCTACCCACAGAACCACGTGAACGTCGAGGAGATTCACGTAATGGTGTAACTAAGCTGCTCAAACGTAGGGATGCATTGTTCGCGGGTCTGTCCGTGGAGACTTTAGGGGGAGAAGAGACAAATTGGAGATGCTATTTACTGCGAAACTAGGTTTGCTTTTGACGATCAGAGTACCACTTTGGGTCTCGTCTACCGGGTCTAGCCGAGGGCGGTGTTAGCCGATCTCGAGGTCTGGGCCTATCGGCTAGGCGAGCTGATGTCTCTGGCAGGTTCCACCCTGGCTTTGCTAGTTTCCTGCCTTGGAAGGATGATGACCAGGCTACTTTGTCACCTAGCCTCATGGAGAGAGGAATGCACATTTCATGCATGGGGAGAAGGTCTTTGAAGAAGGATAAGGCATTCACATTTCATGCATGGGGAGAGGGTCCTTAAAGAAGGATAAGGCATACACATTTCATGCATGGGGAGAGGGTCCTTGAAGAAGGATAAGGCATGCACATTTCATGCATGAGGAGAGGGTCCTTGAAGAAGGATAAGGCATGCACATTTCATGCATGTGGAGAGGGTCCTTGAAGAAGGATAATGATTGGGCTACGTTGTCACCCAGCCTTGAAGAAGGATGTCGACTGGGCTACCTGTTCACCCAAGACTGAAGAAGGATGTCGACTGGGCTGCCTGTTCATTTAGAATTGAAGAAGGACATCGAAAGGGATACTTGTTCACCCAGGACTGGAGAAGGATGTCGACTGGGCTACTTGTTCACCCAATACTGGAGAAGGATGTCGACTGGGCTACCTGTTCACCCAAGACTGAAGAAGGACGTCGACTGGGCTTCCTGTTCACTCAGGACTGGAGAAGGACATTGACGGGGCTACTTGTTCACCCAAGACTGAAGAAGGACGTCCACTGGGCTACCTGTTCACCCAATACTGGGGACGGACGTCGACTGGGGTACCTGTTCACCCAGGACTAGAGAAGGGCATCGACTCGGCTACCTGTTCACCTAGGACTGGAGAAGGATGCCGACTGAGCTACCTGTTCACCCAAGACTGAAGAAGGATGTCGATTAGACTACCTGTTCACCCAGGATTGAAGGACATCGATTGGGTTACCTGTTCACCCAGGTCTGGAGAAGGACGTCGACTAGGCTACCTGTTCACCTAGGATTGAAGAAGGACGTCAACTGGGCTACCTGTTCACCCAGGACTGGAGAAGGACGTCGACTAGGCTAGCTGTTCACCCAGGACTGAAGAAGGATGTCGACTGGGCTACCTGTTCACCCAAGACTGGCGAAGGATGTCGACTGGGATACCTGTTCACCTAGGACTGAAGAAGGAATGAGGGATGGTTTTAACATCTACAACATGCTGGACATCTTGATGATGAAGGAAGTGCTGACTGAGGCCGTCTGTGGAAGCGTGTTGAATCAAGATGATTTTATTGTTCTGAGCACCCTTTGAGGGTTTTCACTTAAACTGGGGATGTGGAGCTATAGATGGTTTTCACCAACTTCTCTTTATTTGGGGCTCTATTACCCATGACCTTTCGGTCATGTCCACCCTTTTTGTCCATTTGACTCACGATGCCCTTTCAAGTTTTCACAGAGCCTAGTTTTTATTCGCGGAACTCTTTTACTTATGGTTTCGTGACCATGCCCGTCCATCATTTTTACTCATAGTGTTCCCTTGTTTAGGTATACACCATGCCCATTATTCTTTTATAATTTTTTTTTGTGAGGGTGTGTTTAAGGTCATGCCTTCGGGACCTGTGTGAAATAGTTTAACGTCATGTGACCTGAACGTGCACTATGGTTGAAAGTCATATAGCTTGACTGTAATGGTGATAGATGACAGTCTATGAAGGCCATGGAGTGAGTATGGTGGTGGTTTGGCTCACTTGGGGAGATGGCTCGAGGCTACCTATGAGAGATGGACGATGTATAAAATGTGAGTGGATGATGGTGACCCACTACTTACAACGAGTATGGATGGCAGAATGGTTTGCCATTTTGTGAGCATGGGTGAGACTCACTGGGGAATGATGTAGGATGATGAAAGAAATGAACTCACTAGGGAGGTAATGAAGGTGGTGCATGCACACTAACAGGTAGGCTAGAGAAGGCGTGCCTGAAAGTGAACGAAAAAGCATGTGCACGTATGTGGTGTCAAGTTTATAGTCATGCCTCCAGGACCTACGCAAAGCAGTTTATCGTCATGCGGCTAGGACATGCACTATGGTTTTAAGGTCATACAGTCCGACAGTGGTGATGCAATTTAAAGTCGTACAACTAGGACCATGTAGTTTAAGGTCGTACAACTAGACCTCCACTACAGTTTAAGGTCATATAGTTTGGACCATGGTGCTGAGCCTTTTATCATTATGCGGCTAGGACGTATACTATGGTTTAAGGTCATATAGTTGGACCATGATTATGCAGTTTAAAGTTATATATCTAGGACCATGCAGTTTAAGGTCGTGCAACTAGACCTTCGCTACAGTTTAAGGTCATATAGATCGGACCATGGTGTTGAGAGTTTAGGGTCATGCAATATGGACTGAGGATGAGCAGTTTAGGGTCATGCAGTATGAACCGAGGCTAAGCAATTTAGGGTCATGCAGTATGGACCGAGGCAGAGCAGTTTAGGGTCATGCAGTATGGATTGTGGCTGAGCAGTTTAGGGTCATGACAGTATGGACCGAGGCTGAGCAGTTTACGGTCATGCAGTATGGACCGTGACTGAGCAGTTTAGGGTCATGCAGTATGGACCATGGCTCAGTAGTATTAGGGTCATGCAGTATGGACCGAGGCTGAGCAGTCTAGGGTCATGGAGTACGGATCGAGGCTGAACAGTTTAAGGTCATGCAATATGGACCCAAGCTGAGAAGTTTATGGTCATGCAGTATGGATTGAGGCTGAGCAGTTTTGGGTCATGCAGTATCTACTGGGGCTGAGCAGTTTAGGGTCATGCAGTGTGGACCGAGGCTGAGCAGTTTAGGGTCATGCAGTATGGACCGAGGTTAAACAGTTTAGGGTCATGCAGTATGGACCATGGCTGTGCAGTGTAGGTCATGCAGTATGGACCGTGGCTAAGTAGTGTAGGGTCATGCAGTATGGACCTAGGCTGAGCAGTTTAGGGTCATGCAGTATGGACCGAGGCTGATCAGTTTAGGGTCTTGCAGTACGGACTGAGGCTAAGCAGTTTAGGGTCATGCAGTATGGACTAAGTAGTTTAGGGTCGTGCAACTAGACCAAGGCTGAGCAGTTTAGGGTCATGAACTATGGACCGTAGTGATGCAGTTTAAGGTCATGCAATATGGATCGAGGTTGAGCAGTTTAGGGTCGTGCAGTATGGACCGAGGCTGAGCAGTTTAGGGTTATGCAGTATGGACCTAGGCTGAGCAGTTTAGGGTCATGCAGTATGGACCGAGCAGTTTAGGGTTGTGCAACTAGAGCAAGGCTGAGCAGTTTTGGGTCATGTAGTATGGACCGATCAGTTTAGGGTCATGCAACTTAAACCATGGCGTAGGTCGCCATGTAGGCGGAGTTTCATACAGAATAGGTCTATGGATGGTAATCCGACTCCCTGGGGATAAAATGGCCAAGACTATTCACAAATTGAGAGCTCAGATGGAAATGGTGGCTTGATGAAGGATGATCAGCAGAAGTGGGCCTCGTTGTGGTTTTAAAAGGGGTAAGCAAACTTTTTGAGTGAAAGATGAGTTTCTATAATAGGCAACTCCATTCCCTGAGGGTAAGGTAGCTTAGTGTAAAGCTGACCCACTGGGGATTGGGGAAGTAAGAATGACCCTAACTTCACTAGAGATGATGGACCGCAGTATGGGTGTGACTCCTAGTGGGGGATGAGGGACAACTCGTGACTCCATTGGGGAAGTTACAGTTTAAAGGCAATGGCCTGGGTGCAAGTCCACTAGGGATGACACATCTTGGCTTGGGTACAACTCCACTAGGATAGTGGTAGGGCATACACTGCTTGAAATACGGTCGGCACCATGTGTAGTGCTGATGGTTTATTGCAAATATTCAACCGACGCTGAGTTCTCACAACACAACCGGCGCTGCTCAGCTAGCATTGTGAATGACCCATGGTAATATCTGAAGACAACCGGCGTTGAGTTAACCGGCGATGGGGTCATTTTGGAGGCACACCCAGTGCTAAGTCAACCGACACTAAGGTTGCATTTGGAAATACAACCGGTGCTAAGTCAACTAGTGCTAAGGTTGTTTGGAGACACACCCGGAGCTAAGTCAATCGACGCTAGGGTTGTATTTGGAAACACACCCCGATGCTAAGCTTGTATTTGGAAACACACCCGATGCTAAGCTTGTATTTGGAAACACACCCGGCGCTAAGTCGACCGGCGCTAGGGTTGTTTGGAAATTCAATTGGCGCTGCGTCAACCGGTGCTAAGGATGGATCGATGAGAGTTACCTCGGGCCTTGTGTCGAAGTCCGACCCGGCTCATTGTCGCTTGGCTTCCCTTGGATGCAATTGGTATTCCGAGTTTATTAAGGGCTTTTGAGGGCAGTGTAGTCTATATAAGGGGGTAAAACCCCATTTCCCTTATTTTTCACTAATGGTAAAAACTTAAGCAACAATTTTCTTTAATCGTGAGGAGAGAGCGATTGGTTGAAGTGTCCAGCAAGCAGTGGGACTTTCAGCAACTGTTTATGCTGGGAAGGTTCTTCGGTAGGCAGTAGGATCCCGGCAAGGGTTTTTTCAGAGAAGACCTTCAGCGTGCAGACTTTGCCCAGAATTTTGCGAAGTTGCAAAGAGAGTAGCAGGGAAAGGAGAATCCTTTGGGAATATTTTCGCGAAAGAGAGGAAACTCTGGCTGCAGTTTTCCTTTCTGGTAGAAATATTTAAGGATTTCCCAGCAATTGTGGAGGTTTTAAGGCACTACTCGTGATGTTGCAGAATTTTTTAGGAACTTAGGGGAAGTTTGCAGGAGTTTTTCGGTGAGGTTCTAGTGATACTCAGGCAAAAAACACATGCGAGGAGGTTTTCCTGTGAGTTTTTTGCCATGTGGAAAACGTTTCGACGGAAGACGAACGATCACAGGTGGTGGGCCGTATGATCGTAGGAGGTGGACCATCATGGAGAAGTCGTACGATTGTTGAAGACGTGGTGACGGTTAGCCTTCGTCCTTGGAATCGTGTGACCATTAAGGAGGTGCGAAGACTTAAGTTTTGAGAATCGAGGAGTCTCGAGAGGCGAACAATCGCGACAGGGTCGACGCTAACAGAAGTGCAACTAGCGCTAAGGTAACTGGTGCTGATGATTTGGAGTGCTGATACAACTGGTGCCGACCCTCAAGCAACACAATCGGCGTTAGGGGTTGGGCATGCAACCAGCACTGGCGTCTGAAGGACCCTATTGGGGCTGGCTTCAATCGACACTGATCAGCACATGTGGCTTATCACGATGCGAAGAATGACGCTCGCATGTGTCGGTAAGTCATGTGTGGGGTTCGCGGTGCTCTGTGATGAGCTATGTGCGGCGATGTTCATGGATAGGCAAAAAGTGGTGAAGGATGGGGCGAGGCTTGTGGTCTTTGTTGGAAGCCAAATCGTCTAAGACAACAGTGAGGTCCATGTTGTACTATGGAAGGGCATTCGCTGTAAACAGGGCATGCTTCTCGTCATAGGCCAGCTCCTTGCCAGGGCAGCTCCTCTTGTATATTTGATACACACGTCGAATGGATCCTATGTCGTATGTTCTACATACACATCAGATGAGGTATCTGGCTTGTATGTTTGACATACACATCTAGAGACACTCTTTCTGAAATGAAGGTAGGTCTAGGGTCTGCTTCATCTCCAAGATTTATTTCTTCGAGTTTGTCAGCTGTGGCCTGACCACTTCTTCCAATTCTTCTGAAGCCTCTTGCAACTCTTCATCATTGTTTTTAGGGATCTTTTGATTGACCTCAAATGCAGAGACCCATGATCTTGACATCTCTGCCTCCGATAGAGGCCCAGAGTGGATTATAATTTCTGCATCTTTCCCCATTTGAGGAAGGGAAGGATCTTCCATAAACAGGGGTTGTTTCTCGTATTGCTCGAGTTCGTCTTGGAGATCGCAAGGAATTTGGGATTCAATGATTGTAGCACAAGAAGTATGCTAATGTGAATCGCTTAGCCTTTGAGCAGCTATCTGTAGTGTTTGGTCCACACGGGTTGGTGTTTCACAGACTTGTATCATGTAGCAAGTTTCCTGAGAGTAGAAACTTTGCCCCCTCGACTCTCTTAATATCTGCTCAAAGTTGGGCTCAAGGGCCCACTAGGGTTTCTTTGGCGTCAATTTCTTGCGCTTGTTTGATGAAGGTGGCTCAACCTTGGCTTTAACTGCCAACGCATCGACACCTGTTAAGAATCCTGCTACCTGCGCCAGGGTCTTTCTCAATCGCTTCTGCCCTGTCCTACTTATAATGATTCCTTCGAATTCCCAGTCGAGAGCCTCGAAGTCTAGGCACATCAAGGTCGTACCTAAAGAAGATATAAGAGGAAGAGAATGAGAAGCTAGAGAAGAAGGTGTAGAAGGGTTAGAAAGTGGGGGACTTTTAAGGTCATTCCCCTCATAAGACCGATCTGGGTAGTTTTTTACGTCATCACCAGGATTGGACAGTTTCAGGGGGTTTTTAGGTCTTTCCCTTACTTAGACTGTTGGGGAGTGATTTTAACATTGTCACCCTCATTGAACGTTTGCTGAGTGGAAGATGGCACGGGGACGTCTTCTTGACAGGATGAAGAAGGGAAAAGGATCCTGCCGGGGATGAAGTCCAGCAAAGTGTGCAACGGAGGAAGGGGCCTGAGAAATTCCTGCTTGATTGAGGGTTGAGCGGTCTTGTTTCTTCAATGAGCAGCCTTTGGGACCCGTCTCTTTCTGACTTTCTAAGGTGCTTGTTGAATTGTCTCACTGGGTTTGCGATCAACGGGCTTGACGAACTGCTTCTGGCCTCAAAGACTTGAGTCTGCTTCGGCCATAGTAGATCATCCATGGCTGGGAAGTCGAGGGTTCTTTAGAGTCTGAATCATTGATCGGAAGGTCCTGCCTTGTGAGGTCTTCTTGCCCTGATGAGGAAGTGATTTGGGGATCACTTACGGGGACGTTATAAAATTTTTGACACTCGTGTATCTTCTCTACGAATATATCAAGGAAAGTTGAGTATTCTGACAAATAATGACCTCTTATCTAATGGAATGGGCACCAATGATCTTCAGTCCCCTTAGCAAGGCGACGCAGTTGCTTTGCTTGCTTTAGTGTGATTATGCCTTCCTGAAGAATTATAATGAAGAGGGCGTAGAGGATACCCAGCATTTCGTCCTCCTTTTGAATGATTATGGCATGAGAGGCCTCAGTTTCCCCAAAACCCTTCTTTAAATCTTTGAGCTTTATCTAACCTTTCAGAATCAGGGCCTCAATGATATCCTTCAGTGTGTAGCAGTCATCTGTGGGATGATTGATCCTCCGATGGTAAGCATAATAATTTGCCTGAGTGTCAAGGCCAGATTGCTCAGGGAACCTGGCTTCTAGAAACTGGATCAAATTATGCTCCAATAATAATTGGAACAGCGCGGGGACCCATTCCTTCTCGAAGGAATAGACTTTATTCCTATGCCTGGTGAAATAATCACTTCGATCAAAGTTGGCTGGTGGAGGTAACCGATTGTACGACTTTTGCTGCTTGATAGCCTGGGGTGTTACCTTTGCCGTGCTTACCTCTTTAGAGAGGTCCAAAGTTTGAGAAGGAGCCTTCTTTGAATCAGTGACCATAACGGCTGCACTAATTACCCCTTTCTGTTGGTTGTCCCAGTGTGCTACCATTGCCCCAGTTGTTGGCTGAACTTGTAGATGGTTGTTGTACCCTATCATGATGGTGTGACAAACTTTCTATGTGAACTAATTTAGAGATCAACTCTGACATGGAGGTCGGATTACAAGCCTTGACATGTAGAGCAATTTCAGGTCGCATGTTCCGCACGCAAGTTTGGACTTCTTCCTTCTAGGGCATAGGATTAGGATGACGGGAAGCCAAGTTTCTCCATCTTGATATGAATTGATCTACGGGCTCATCAGGGTCTTGAGTAAAGGTGAGAAGCTCGATGGTTTGAACTTCTCTCTCGACCTCATAGAAGCGTTGATAAAACAATTTCTCCATCTCCTCCAATGTATGGATCGAGTTTGGAGGAAGTCGAGCATACCATTGGAATGCTCGGCCATCAAGGGTCTCAACGAACTGGTGGAGAAGAAGTCTCCTATCAGCTTATGTTTCTCGACATACTGCCTAGAAATGGGCGATATGCTAGTTTGGGGAGGTGGTTTCACTGAATAGAAGAAACTTCCCTTTCTTATAGTTTATGGGAACAAGACCTGATCAATATAGGAAGGATATGGACTTTGATAAGGCATCGCACCCTGTAGGCCTAGAGTTCGTCTGTTTTTTAAGTTATGGGTGACCATAGCATCAATATCTAACTGAGGGACCGGATGAGGCACATAATTGTACTGTGAGGTAGACCGAGGGGGCTGCCGTGGAGGAGCACCATCAGAGTGAGGGGAATTGATCTCATGGTTAGCCGACTGGGGTGCAGTGTCAATGCGATTGATCTTCTCCATCATCGCGTGCACCATGTCCTCAAACTTGTTCATACGATCCTCCTGCGCATCACCAGGCTCGCTTACAACCATTACGCTGACCATTTCTCTAGGGAGATTAACGTTAGTGGCAGCTGAATGCTTGCGAGCTTGACAGGTCGTACGTGGTAGGTCAATTAGTAAGGGGTCAGCATGCCCTGACTGAACTCAACTTTTGTATGAAGATCGTGTTTGGACCGGTTCTTGACGGTCTTGGGATTGTGGCTAAGGAGCTGGTTCACGATGGTCTTGGGACCGTGGTTGTTGAGTGGTTGGGTCTTCTTCTGCAACTATAACCACAACACAAGGCTCATTGAGCTCTTCTTCAGAGTTCATCATCTGAAGGGGGTAGAAGGGATTCATTCAGGCGAAGAGGGTCTTCAAAATTGGCTATTTTGATTGCCTTGGTCACCTCCCTAATCAAAATTTGCAGACCTCTATCATGTTTAGCCTTGAGGTTTTGACGGACCTCGTGCCAAAACTGCGATTTAGGTTGCGGCAGGTCAACTCTTCTTGCACAAGAGAAAGTTGTCTCTATCATGTGTGGCAATGGATGAGGGCTAAGAACTGGAGTCATCTTAGGCCGGGGAGGATGAAGGACTCGATCTTCCGTGAGGTCTATGCCCCGAGCTCTCTTATGAGCTCCAGAGACATGACAATAGTGTTGAGGCTGGTTTAAGATGGTACTCTTGGGGAAAACCTTCAAGTACCAAGGCTGAAGGTGCTTGCTCGATGAAGGAGGAGCAGGCAGGAGTAAGGTTGACTCATGAGGAGGCTTGAGTTGAGGACGAGGGGACGTCTGAGATGGTGACACGTGTGCCCCCCTTGAAGGAGGATTATGGGAGGCTTGAGGGTCAACCCAGGCTCATGCAAGTGATTTGACCTTAGGAGGCCGAGAACTACGAGCGCGTCTGTAAGAGAATAGGTGCAGGCCTGCCCCTTATAGGGTGCACTTGTGTGTGCATAGGAGGAGGACGAGAAGGTCGTCTACTGTGTACTTGGGTGGGCGCAATAATGGTATTGCCCTAGCAGTGAGATGCACATGAGTGGCATGTGCAGGATCTGGCCTTGGAAGGTTCGATCTTGAACACGGTCACGAGGCAACATGAGGGTTGCCCTGAGGTGTGACTCGAGTGGGTGACCCACGAGCCTTGTGGTGTATGTGAGGGATGGAGATCATGGGGTTTCCGCCTGAAGTGTTGAGCCTCCAGGGGTAGAGACTAATGGTGCGAAAATGTGGGCGATGGCGACCCACATGAGCAATGAAAACTTGCTTGCCTTTTATAGAAAGGGACTGAGCAGCCTTTCGACGTACCTCAGAAACATGACTGGCAAGTGACTTGCCAGCTGCTAGGGGCATGTTGTGTGGGGCAACATAAGTGTTGCCCATGCAAGGCGCCTTGGTGGAGTTTCCACCAGAGAAAAGAGATGGGGAACGAGGGACCTTCAAGTCCCTCCTCACACCAGTCCAGGTTAAGCCCTAGGAGCTAGACAAGGGGTCTTTGCTCAAGAGAATGGTTGAAAACGAAGTCGAAAGACCTTGTTCCCTAGGGACACTCTCGAATAAGGGGAAAAGAAATTCCCTAATGCGGATAAATAGGTTACAGAACCCAGCAACCATAAGTGAATGTGAAAAGAGAATGAAAGCAGATAAAGAAGAAACTAGCTAAACAGGAACGATCTGACTAAGGGGTAGTAAGTCCCCAGTGGAGTCGCCAAGTTGGTTAGGTGCCTCGATCTCTCCCTCCGGATCCCTGAAGGATTGGGTGGCATGAGTCTCGGGGTTTCAGGAGAGACCCGGGACGTTTGTGAGATCGCTCTCTTAGGAACCTTGTTCGAAAATAGGGGCAAGTGTTACCAACCGTGAGAGAGGAATTCAAAGGTGGGTTCAACACTTACTCAGACTGACTCGCGTGGGCGCCCTCTTAGATCATGAAGAAAGCCCCCCAGTAATGAAACTGGTTTGAAATCGGCTCCCTTGGCTCTTATTCTTCTTATTTTCTACTTTCTTATAATCACATATATATATGGAAAAGGTTATGGGACAGATGGGTCAGACCTCACCTTTTTCCTTTCTGATGATCATACGCAAGTGCGTGTATTCAAAAAGAAGAAAGAAAGATGGGGGGAGAGAAGAATTTGACCAAGCGAGGAGATCAGAGCAGTGACTAGGCTGGTGGATTATTGACGTAACGTGGTAGTGAAATGGGCTCAGTAACTGAGGTCGACTCATGGGATTGCTACTAGACGCTATTGCCAATATCAACTAGCTAAGCACCATGGTCGGTCTGTCATGGCAGTAAAGAGGGCCAAGCAAACCTGATGCAACAAAATTACGACTAGACGACATGCCTGCCATGAGATGCTAATCTCGATCCCTTCTGGTCGAATGAAAGAGTAGCAGATGAATGGTTAAAGAGAAGAAGAGAATAGATGGAAGGAGAGAGAAGAAGGAAGAGAGGAGGGAGAAGAAGGAAGAGGAGATGCAGTCAACGCTAGACATTACCGACTGTTTGGAGAGATGGGAGAGAGAGGAAGCAGGTGCTAGGCTTCGTCGACTGTGTCAGGTGAGAAGAGAGGAAGAGAACCAACTGGCACTAAGTCTCGCCAATTGACAAAAGAAGAGAGGAAAAACCAGTCTGCGCTTGGTCTCGCTGACTGACAGGAGAGGAGAGAGAAGACCAACCAACGTTGAGTCTCCCCGACTAATAGCAGAAGAAAGAGAAGACCAACCGACGTTAGGTCTCTTCGACTGACAGAAGAAGAGAGACAAGACCAATCGGTGTCAAGTCTCGCCAACTGATAGAAGAAGAGAGAGAAGACCAATCGGTGCTAGGTCTCATCGACAGTTAGAAGAAGAGAGAGAGCACCAATCAATGCTTGGTCTCACCGACTGATAAAAGAAGAGAAAGAAGACCAACCGGCTCTAGGTCTCGTGGACCGATGGAAGAAGAGAGAGAGGACCAACCGATGCTAGGTCTCGTCGACTGCTAGAAGAAGAGAGAGAAGACCAATCGGTGCTAGGTCTCATCGACTGGTGGAAGAAGAGAGAGAGGACTAACTGACATTAGGTCTCGCCAGTTGATAGAAGGAGATAGAGAGGACCAATTGGTGCTAGGTCTTGCCAGTTGACAGAAGGAGATAGAGAGGACCAACTGGGGTTAGGTCTCGCCATTTGACAGAAGAAGATAGAGAGGACCAACCGACGCTAGGTCTCTCTAGTTGACAGAAGAAGATAGAGAGGACCAACCGACGCTAGGTCTCGCCAGTTGACCGAAGAAGATAAAGAGGACCAACCGACTCTAGGTCTCGTCGGTTGACAGAAGAAGAGAGAGATCGAGAGAAAAAGGACAGAGAGAGAGAGAAAGGAGAGAGAGAAGAGAGAGAAAGAGAGAGAGAAGAGAGAGAGAAAAGTGAGAGAAAAGATAGAGAGGAGGAGAGAGGAGAGGAGAGAGAAAGTTGCCTGCCCAAAGGGTACCGACCCTTTTCTTCTCTCCCCTCTCTCTCTTTCTCTCTCCAAGAGGTACTCACAGGCTCAAGCAAGAAATCTAAATTTTATTAAATCCTCCAAGCATCAACTGAAGGCCGAGCGGTCTGTTTTACAATGAGGTAGTGCCTGTTTATATAGAATTGTGCCCAACAGGGTGGATTGATCAAAATTAGATCTAATTGTTAAAAATTACGATTTAATTGAATTAAAACAAATTATAAAAATGGGTGTAAAAGGACTGTTTTGCCTCTGCCTAATAATGTGTAGAATTTCAAAACAGTCCCTGCTACTGCCTGAGATCTTGCATGATCTTCCATGGTTGGCCCGAGGGTGTTCTGATGCTCGTTTAATCAAAACATTATTGTTTTCTTGTAGGGCTCGGCATAGTGATCATTTTGATACCAACTTCGAGCCATGAATCATGTTTTTGAGCCATGATCACGAGACTTGAAATTTGTTTGAATCTTGGAGACTTCAGATCGATAGTACACTCGTTCATTGATATTTTCTATGATTTTTTCATCGTAGTGCACTAAGCATGTCGTCACGATCGCGTGACAACAAATGAGATGCGATTTGGAGCTCGAACAAAGATTTCACAACTTTTGAGTTTTAGCTGGAATTTAGAATCCGGTGGCTGGAAGTTTAATTACTTCTTCGGCTTCGTGCGTGAAATCTGACCATCCATCATGTACAGGGTTCAGACCAATGGTAGCCATGGACCCTACGCACATAATGGAATTTGTTTCGCGTTGATCCGTTGTGTGAGCGTCCTGATTTTGTCCATCGAGTAAGACGTGTTGCTGCTGATTTTTTTGTATCTTCTTCACGGATCGACAAATTTTCTCTAGCTTTTCTCCCTGCTCAGACATCGTTTCGGGGCGTGCTACATATCGAATTGTTCATCTTGATGAGACGAACATGCTCACCAATTTTGGGAGTGATCCTTCTTGAAACGAGTGAGTTACGGGCCCCGAAAGTGAAAAAAACAACCACCTTTAATGGTGTTTCGGTGCAGTGAGGCCACACAGGAATAGTGTGCGGCCCCTCTTGTTTCAATGTTTTGCTCATCTCTTTGTTCTGGAATGTCCGATTAAGCCGAAACTTGGCCCATTGGGGTTTTCAATCATTTCAGATCTAATGGCGGTGGTCCCACAGTGATTCAAGACACTGAAAATGTAGTTCCAATTGTAGGGTCCATTTTCGGGTGCGAAAGGCCATTTTTCTGAAAACTGTTCCTTTGTGTTCACTGCCTTAGACATGTCGGAATCTGACGTAACTTGGCAGGTGGACTTTTGGAGTGTTAATGAAGATCATGACCAGTTCTAGGGTCATTCCAAGACTGTCGAGATTTCCAGGCTTTATTGACTTGCTTCCTACTAGGGACCATGTGCTGAAAATTACGTTCAAACACACTTCCCTTCTTCACGCGGTGAGCCTTGATAAGTCCATCATCTCAATGGGTAACCAAAAGGTAACCCTGCATGCACTTCACAAAGGCATCGCTAGCACTAGCACCTCGCTGAACACACAACACACTAGCGGTTCCTGCACTAGCTCGGGTGATCCCGAAGCCTCCCCACACATATTCACACATGTCATGGCTGATGGTTTGACCATCACCATGATGAGATGGGGAAAGCAACAACTTACCTCGGTCTCCTCACCGGCGTCGGGTCTCTTGAGACCCGGATTCACTAGTTAGGTGCCTCAATCTCACCCTCCGGATTTGGATGATCTGGTGGCACGTGTCTCAGGTTTCAAGGGACCCGAGACTTGAGATCGATCTTTTGGGAACCTAGCTAAAAAACAAGGGCAGATGGACCAACCGATGAGAGAGAACTTTAAAGTGGGTTCGAGACTTACTCGGGCTGGCTCGCGTGGGCACCCTCTTAGATCATGAAGGAAGCCCCCCAATCGTAGAACTGGTTCAAAATCGTCTCTCCTGGCCTGTATTCTTCTGTTTCTGCAATCACACACACATGACAAATGTTACAAGACAAGTGGGTCAAGGGACCCCACCTTGCCTTGAGTGAATGTACACAGATGTGCACATTCAAAAGGAAAAGTGAAGGATGAGAAAATTAAGACTGGGATGAGAAGAATTTGATCAGGTGGTGAGATCGACACAGTGACTAAAGTAGTTGGTAATTGATCCGACGTGGCAGTAAAACGGGCTTGGTCGCCCAGACCGGCTCAACAGAATTACTACTAGACGACAGTATCAATACCGACTAGCTTGACACAATGACTAGTCTATCGTGACAGTAAAGCGAGCACAGTAACTCTGACTGGCACAATGGCATTACTGTTAGACGACAGGACTACCATGGAGTGCTAGTCTCAAACCCCCCTTTGATCAAACGAAAGAGTAAAAGAAAGAAAAGAGAACAGAAAGAGAGAGAGAAGAGAAGATAAAGAAGAGAAATAAGGGAGGAAAAGAAAAGAAAGAGCGAGGTGAGCGAGAAATCAGTGAAAGAAGAAGACGAAGACTATTTTGCCCCTGCCCAACAATGTGTGAAATTCCAAAACAGTCCCTACTGCTACCCTAGAACTTGCGTGATTGTCCATGGATGATCCGGAGTTGTTGTGATGCCCGTTTGATCGAAAGATGATTGTTTTCTTGTAGGGCTCGACATGATGATCGATTTGATACCAACTTTAGACATAGATCGTGTTTTTAGGCCACGATCATGTGACTCAAAATCTGGATGAATCTTGCAAACTTCGGATCAGTACTGTGCTTGTTTGTTGAGGTTTTTCTTTAGTTTCTTTGTTGAATCACACTAAGCAGGCCGTCATGATCGCGTGGCAACAAATGCGGCTCGATTTCATTTTCGAAAGAAGATTTTATCGTCTTGAGTTTTTGGTAGGAATCTAGAAATACGGCGACCAAAATTTATAGCAGCTTCGACGCCTCCATATGTAAAATCCAACTGTTCATCATATGCGGGGATCAGACCAGAGATAGCCTCAAACCTTAGGCACATAATGCAATTGGTTTTGTATCGATCGGGTACACGAGCTCATGATTTGGCCGCTCGTGCGAGGCATGCTGCTACTGAATTTTTTGTAACTTTATTCATGGATCGACAACTTATCTCTACTTTTTCTCTCTGCTCGGGTATCGTCACGGGTCGTGTCACATATCAAAACGCTCATCTTGATAAGATGAACGTGCTTATCAAATTTGCAAGCGATCTGACTCAAGAAGAGTGAGATATAGGCCTTTGAAGTTGCTGCTCGGGACTATGCATGTCAGCCTCATTTAATAGAGATTAGTGTAGGGAGGCCTCAAGGGAATAGCGTGCGGCCTACCCCTTTTTGGTCTTTTAGCCATAACTTTGTCTTGGAATGCCCGACTATATCGAAACTTGACCCATAGGGGTTTTTGATCATGTCGGATCCAATGGCAGTAGTTTCCTAACTGTTTGACACACCAAAAATAGATTTCTAGTTATAGGGCCCGTTTTAGGGTGCAAGAGGTCGATTTTTTAGAAATCGTTCTTTGTGTTCACTACCTTAGACATGTCGGAATGCGACGAAACTTGGCAGGTGGACTTTTGGAGTGCTTATGAAGATCTTAACTAGTTATGGGTAAATTATAAGATTTTCAAGAATTTCAGTGTATGTTGAGGCTTTATTGACCTGGTTCCTCTTTATTCCACGTCATGGACCAAGGTGCTGAAAAATGTGTTCAAACAGCTTGCCCGCCGAATGTTGTGCTTCAAGAGCAGCAAGAAGGACAACATTCAAAAAATTTCCTTCTGCTTTATTACTATTTTCTTCCTCGCCACAGGACCACATGAACGCCTAGGAGATTCACGCAATGTTGCAACTAGGATGCTCAGATATTTGGATACAACGTACAGGCCCATTTGTGGAGACTTTAGGGGGAGAAGAGACTTTTTTGAGGGATCCTGTCGAAGTCCTCACTCTCAAGGGACTAATTGTGATTCTGAAGCTAAGGATTTTGTACGGACCTCGTTAGTCAGAATCAAGCCTGCCTGGCAGTCGAGTGTCGTGTTGAAGGGCATTTTTCCCATTTGTATGGTTTCTTTGTTTTGGATAGACATCAAAAGAGCCTTTGGTTGGCATTCGTCTATGTTGTGCACCAGATGTTCCTTGGTGGCAGGGTACCTCAGTTTATTGAGGTGACCGGCTTGGGGTATAACCCTTACCCACTGTTAGCAGTTTCGCGTAACAGGTCCAAAGTCATGGTTGACTTAGCTTTCTTGGGGCATATTTGGTTTGTCGAAATGACTTCCTTGTTTGTTTGTTCTGGATGGTCTGCTGAAGGGCCTTTTGTCGGCCTTAGCCTGCATTGTGCACCAGATATTCCTTGGTGGGCATGGTACCTCAGTTTATCGAGGTGACCGGCTTTGGGAATAACCCCTACCCACTGTTAGCAGTTTCGCGTAACAGGTCCAAAGTCGTGGCTGACTTAGCCTTCTTAGGGCGTCTTCGGCATCTTGGAGTGCGTTTTAGTGGCTTTCTGGGAATGATGCACTTCTTCATGAGACTTGTCCTGCCTTCTTGGTGAGTTTTTTGTCCTTCGAGTCCTTCTTGCAAATGGACACCAGCTGTCGAAATCATTTTGTTGAAGCTCATATTTTTGGATTATGGTATTGTGACACTAGGGAATTTTTTCTTGAATGTGGGCTGAAACCGCCTGTTGAGATGAGCACTACATCAACCAGTTTATTGACCCAAGCGTCCTTTGTGGATTTTCACTTGGACTTGGGAGGTAGCACCGTACAGACGGTTTTCACCAACTTCCTTTTATTCGAGGCTCTTTTACCCATGAACTTTCGACCATGTCCACCCTTTTCATCCATTTTTACTCACGATGCCCTTTCGGGTTTTCACTATGCCTGGGTTTTTATTTTCACGAAACTCATGGTTTCATGGCCATGCCTGTCCATCATTTTTTCTCGTGGCGTTTCCTTATCCAGGTACACCATACCCGTTATTTTTTGTGAAGGCGTGTTTAGGGTCATGCCTTTGGGACCTATACAAAGACTTTTCACGTCATGCGGTCAGGACGTGCATTATGGTTTAAAATTCATACAACTGGATTGTGGTGGTGATGAATGGGAGTCTGTGGAGGCTATGGAGTGAGTATGGTGGTGGTTTGACTCACTTTGGGTAGATGACACGAGTGCTGCCTATAAGGGATGCATAGTGTACGGATGGAATGTGGAAAATGGTGACCCATTAACTGACGGTGAGCATGGATGGAGGAATGGATAGCCGTTTTGTGAGCATGGGTGAGACTCACTGGGGAATGATGAAAGGTGTGTAAATTGGCTTACTGGGGAGGTAATGAAGAAGGTGATTGCACACGAACAGGTCGGTTCGGGAAGATGTGTGTAGAGATGCACATAAAGGGCATGTGCGGACATTGTGGAGGCGAGTTTAAGGTCATGCCTCTTGAACCTGTGCTAAGCAGTTTAACGTTATGCGGTCAGGACGTGTACTATTTATTAAGGTCATATAGCTTGGATTGTGGTTATGCAGTTTGAAGTCATGCAACTAGGACTATGTTGTTTAAGGTCGTGCAACTATACCTCCGCTACAATTTAGGGTCATATAGTTTGGACCATGGTGCTGAGCCTTTCAACGTCATGCAGCTAGGACGTGTAATATGGTTTAATGTCATATAGTTTGGATCGTGCAGTTTAAGGTCGTGTAGCTAGACCTCCGTTACAGTTTAAGGTCGTATAGTTTGAACCATGCAGTTTAGGGTTAAGCACCTAGACAAGACTGTGCAGTTTAAGGTCATGCAGCACAGATCATGACTGTGCAGTTGAAGGTCATGCAGCACAGACCATTGTGTGGGTCTCCTAGTAGGTGAAGCTCCATGGGAATAAGTCTTGTAGACTGTAATCTGACTCCCTGGGGATAAAATGGTCAAGACCGGCAATGGATTCAGATGGGAAAATTGGCCTCATTGGGGATTAGGGGACGAGTGTGTTTCTCTTAGAGGTGAAAAATAGTACTCAATAGAGGACAAATTCATTAAAAATGTCCCAACTCCTAGAGGATAAGACAACTAGATGTGAAGCAGACACACTGGGGGTTGCAGTGATAAGAATACCCTGACTCCCTTGGGGATAAGGGACTACAACACGAGTATGACTTCTACTGGGTATGAAAAGTCATGGCCTGGGTGAAATGACCTGGGTACCACTCCACTAGGTAAAATAGGTCACGATCAGGGTGTAACGCCACTAGGGATAACAGTAGTAGGACACACACAGCTTTTAGCATGGAATGTGTGGCAATGAACATGCACGAAAGTGAACCCTTAAGAACACAGCCGGTGTTGGGTACTGCTAACACTATTTCTTGAACACTCAGCTTGCGCTAAGGCTTTGAAAATGCAGTCGGCATTGGGTAGTTGAAAACACAGCTGACATTAGGTCAAAAATGCAATCAGCGCTGAGTCGAGAATGCAACCAGCGCTGCGTCGAGGACACAACTGACGTTGGGTATGGGTTACTGTTCGAGCCTTGACCTGAGCCTGATCCGACCCTACTCTCTGTTTACATGGGATTTCATGGGCGGCAATAAAAGCTTTGCTTGGGACTTGGGTCAGAGCATGACCTGATCCGACCCATCGTCTCTTGGCCTTCTTGAACGTGGCTGGCATTCTTGGTTTGGAGGGATAGTTAAGGGAAGCTTCGGCTATATAAAGGGGGTAACCCCCATTTTCACTACTTCATGAAAGATAAAAAGACTTAAGATAAAAATCAGTGAGGGTGAAGTTTTTCGGTGAGAGCTTTGGTGAGCACACAGGGGATTCAGGCAAGCTTAGCAGAAGTTTGTCGACAAGCAGGGACAGGTTCTGGCTGAAAAAAAAAGAACACCAACAGGGAAGATCTTGCTTTGTCGGAGTTGCAGGAGCTTGCAATAGGAATAGGGAGTTCACCTGGGAAACAGGGAACTCCGGTTGTGGTTTTGCGGGTTCTGGAGAAGGAAAGAAGGTGCAGCAGAGGGCTGCCTAGGGTCTTTCGCTGGTTTTTTATAGTTTTTCAGTAGGTGAAAACGGTTTTCCAGCAGTATGCAGGAAGGGTGAAGGTTTCTTAGTGGGTTGGGGAAATGTTGCCAAGGGTTTTCGACAGTGGAAGGGAGTTTCCGACGGGAACCCGAAGGGCGCAGAGAGACAGGTCGTCGCTGGAGGTGGACCATCACGGGGAAGACAAACAACCATCATTGTAAAGTTTGCAATCATCGAGGAGGCGAAGAATCTTAGGCTGGAAAATGTGGAGTCTCGAGAACCAAGGAGACGCCAAAAACGAAGAGTCACTGGGAGATGAACAGTCATAACACGGTCGGTGCTGACTTAGTATATGCAGCTGGTGCTGGGCATTAAAAGCACAGCCATTGCTGACCGTTTAGAAACATAGCAGACGCTGATCTTCAATGAAGATAACTGGCACTGGGAGTTAGAAGTACAGCCGGCGCTGGCCTCACACGGCGCTTATCAGTGCATAGTCAATATCATGAAGCGCACAATGTTGCTCACATGCGGCAGTGAGTTGCATATGGGGATTGTTGCGTGTGACGATGTTCACGCACGACGCTGACTTGGGTAGGCAAAGGGTGAGGGCCAATAGTAAGGACTGGCTTATGATGCCCGGTGGAAGACAAGTCCTCCAGCACAACAGTGAAGTCCATGTTGTTATGTGGAAGGGAATTTAGTGTGAACAGGGTATGCTCTCCATCATAGGCTAGTTCCTTGCCAGAGAAGTCTGCTTTGTATGTTTGGTATTCTCGTTAGATGAATTGAAGCTGACTCAGAAATGGTTGGCTTCTTCTTTTGGCCTGTAACCGTCCTCTTTGAAAACATCCAACAGATGAATTGAAGCTGACTCTCAAGTGGTTTTTCTTCTTCTTCATGATGAGGGTGTTTCTTTTTGGGCTGTAACCGTCCTCTTATCCTCAGATGCAAGAGCAATACTACGGGTGTCAGCTATTCCCTTTTCCACAAATGCAAGAGATTTGTAACTTCCCGAATAATGGGCTTTTGACTGTAACTTGTAACCCCTTTTCATGCAATAAGAAGAGTTAAGCTTTGTTTGGACTTTCTTGCTTGCTTTGCATTGAGTCTCTTTTCTTAAGTATGCATCATGGGTAGTATTTCTTTAAGTATCGCCCATTGATAGGGGGCAATGCCTCCTCTCTATTAGAATGTGCTAGTATATAAGCTCCATTTGGAGAGACCTTTTTGACTATAAAGGGACCTTACCACTTGGGTTTAAACTTCCCTTTGCATCGTCCATGCATAAAAATTGGCCTCTTGATGGCTAGAACTAGATCCCCATGGGCGAATGAGCAAACTTTGACTGGCTTGTCAAAGGCCCTCTTCATTCTCCCCTGGTTGAGTTCGACGTTCTGCTGAGCCTCCAACTTCTTTTCATCGAGTGCATCCAATTCTTGATACCGAAGTTGACTCTCTCATCTTCGGTTAGTCCTTGATGTATAGCGACATGCAATGAAGGGATTTGAATTTCAAGAGGTAAAACTGCTTCAATCCCCATAGACTAGGGAATAAGGAATGAAATTAGTGGCATTTCGTGTGGTAGTGCGATAGGCCCACAAGGCTTCAGGGAGTTTCATATGTCAGTTCTTCTTCGTCTTTGATACTGATTTCCTTAAACTGTTGCATAGGGTTATTGAACGCTTCAGCTAATCCGCTGGCTCGAGGGTGGTACATAGTTGAGTACCTCCACTCGAAATCGAATTAGTTAACCAAGAGATCAATGTGATGAATTTTGAACTGAGGTCCATTGTCCGATATAATCCAGTCAGGCACTGTGAACCTATATATGATGTGATGCCGCACGAAGTTTGCCACTGTGGTCCCTGAAACTTGCTTAAGGGGGACCGCTTCAGCCCACTTGGAGAAATAATCTGTTGCAGATAGAATAAAGACATGACCCATTGCTGAAGGGGGGTTAATAGGCCCTACAATGTCCATACCCCATTGTGAGAAGGGCCATGATGCCACTGTAGGGTGTAAGGGCTTTGGAAGCTAGTGAACAGGGCTTGAATGGATTTGGCACATCTAGCACTTCTTAACATAATTTAAGGAGTCAGCAATCATCGAAGGCCAATAGTACCCCAATCTGCGTATCCATTCATAGAGCTTGGGACTGGACTAATGCAATCCACAAATGCCTGAGTGTACTTCGTCCAAGACCTTATTCGCTTCTTGTGCGTCCACACATCTAAGAAGAATGCCGTCAAATGACCATCTGAAGAGAGCCTCTCCTTCAAGGATGGTATACTTGGTAAACATTCGATGCACACTGTTGAGCTCGGAACGGTCCTCCAAAAGTCTACCGTGTCTTAGAAAATTAGTGATGGGCTCTCTCCAACCTTCTACCTGTTCAATATCCGCGCATATTGGGTCGAAGAACTCTGGTTCCTGGCTTTGAACCTTAGCTCCTTGACTCCTTGTCAGTTCATGTTCTGTCTTAATAACTTCTTTAGCAGATAGAAGTGCTTCGAATGGATAGGGAGGGCACTCAGGGAAGAGATTTCTGTCATCATCCATGTCTACCTCAGTTCTCAGTTCAATGTGTCTCCACTCTGCCACCCAGACAAGTGTGGGTCCAAATGAGGATAATTGAATTGTAGCCCCGAGTTTTTCAAGTGCATCAGCCTATGAATTTAGCCTCTTGGGGATGTGACTCAAGGATACATTCTTAAACTGGGCCATCTATGATTTTGCAGTATGATGATAAGGCTTGAGTGTGTCTTTTCTTACGTCATATATTCCCTTGAGATGTCGAATAACCAACTCAGAGTCGCCATAGATATTGAGCTGCTCCAAGTCTAGATCAAAGGCTATCTCCAATCCAATTATAAGGGCCTGATATTCTGCTTCCTTATGGGAACCAGCCTCAGCAAGGGAGAAAGCAAGTGGTAGTACCCCTCCTTTTGGGTCAGGAATACCACCCCGGTGCCTCCTCGAATAGATTGGAAGGCTCCATCAAAGTACATTTCCCACTTGCGAGCAAGGTCAGCACATAATACTTCTTCATCAGGGAGGTCACTTGATAAAGGAGATTATGTCGGTATGGGGTGTGCTGCGAGAAAATCAGACAAGGCTTGGCCCTTGATGAACTTTTGGGGGATGTATGTGATGTCAAATTCCATCAGCAATAATGCCCACTTAGCAAGACGTACTGACATGCATGGTCTTGTCATGATAAACTTTACAAGATCTACTTTTGATAGAAGTTTCACTTCATGACTGAGCAAGTAGTGGCGGAGCTTTTGTACTACGAAGATTAGGGCCAAGCACATCTTTTCTATGGGGGGATAATTCTTCTCTGCCCCTTATATCCTGCGGCTCAGATAGTACAATGCGGTATCTTTTCCTTCGTCATTGTTTTGCACCAACAATGCCCCAAGTGACTCATTTAGAGTGGCCACGTATAGGATGAGAGGTCTTCCCAATATCGGTGTAGGGAGTACTAGAGGATTGAGTAAATAATGTTTGATGTCATCAAGGGCTGCCTGACATGCTTCATCCCAGATGAATGGGATATCTTTATTTAACAGGTGCATAAAGGGTTTACAGCAACCTGAGAGGTTTGAGATGAACCTGCGGATGTACGCCAGCTGCCCTTGTAGAGAGTGCAGTTCTCGCCGTGTAGTTGGTGATGGCATTTCTTGGATTGCCTTAATCTTGACTGGCTCAACTTCAAGCCCTCGGTGTCTAACAATGAACCCTAAGAACTTTCCTGAACGCATGCCAAAACCGCACTTTAGCGAGTTCATTTTGAGCTGATGCAGGTGTAATCGCTCAAACACCTTTTCAAGGTCTCTCATATGAGAATCTTTCTCTTTGGATTTCACCACCAAGTCATCTACGTAACATTCCACCTCTTTATACATCATGTCTTTGAAGATGGTCGTCATTACTCTCTGATTTGTGGCACTAGCATTCTTCAATCCAAAAGGCATCATCATGTAATAGAAGACTCCTTTCGGGGTCAAGAATGCGATGGCTTCCTCATCTTCGGGTGCCATTCGTATCTGATTATACACGGAGTATCCATCCATAAAGGAAAAGATTTGGTAGTGAGCCGTATAATCGATGAGCATCTCGATGAATGGCAACAAGAAGTCATCCTTGGGACAGGCGGTACTCAGGTCACGGAAGTCAATGCAAACCATGATTTGACCATTCTTCTTCTTGATTGGAACAAAATTTGCTAGCCATTTCGGGTACTTGACTTCGCGAACGAAGCCTGCTTGTCTGAGTTTGGTTACCTCGGGATCTATATGTATTTCGAGGTCAGGCCTAAACCTCCTCGATTTCTGTTTAACAGGTTTGACAGTTGGATCGATGCCAAGGGCATGAACGATGACTTGGGGGTCTAAACCAGGTATCTCATGGTAATGCCAAGCAAAGACATCTCGATTTCCTCACAAGAAAGTAGTGAAATTTTCTTTCTCTTTTGGAGACATATTCACAAAGATGAAAGTGGGTCTAAGATCAGTCTCATCCCCTAAATTTATCTCCTCAAGTTCATCTGTTGTGGCTTGACCGCCTTCTTCCCATTCTTTTAGGGCTTCTAACACTCTTTATCATTGGCCTCAGAGGTCTTCTCGCTAACCTCAAGTGTAGAGATCGACGATTCTGACATCTCTACTTCCAAGAGGGCTCCAAGGTAGGTCATGATTTTTGCACCTTTGTAGAACCATGGGACAAAAGGGTCAACCTCAAACATGGACAATATATCAGGCTGTAAGAGTTCGATTTGGAAGTCATAGGGAGGTTGTGATTCAGTGGTTGTGGGGCCAGAAGCACCCTCATAAGAATCGTTAAATTTTTGCATAGGTATCTACAGTGTTTGTCCTGTGCTGGCTAATACTTCATAGACTTGTACCATATGGCAAGGTTCCTGAGAATAGAAGCTCCGCCCTCTTGATTCTCTCAGTCTCTGCTCAAAGTCAGGCTCGGGAGGCCACTGGGGTTTCTTTGGCTTTTACTTCTTATGCTTCTTAGTGGAGCAAGATGGTTGTGTCTTAGCTTGAGCAGCCAGGGTGTCAGCAACTGTTAAGAATCCTACTGCTTGGGCTAGTGTCTTTTTTAACTGCCTCCTGTGTGTCCTGCTTATGTTGGTTCCTTCAAGTTCTCTGTCGAGAGCCTCGAAGTCTGGACATTTTAAGGTTGTACCTGCAAGAAACACAAAAGAAGAAGGATAAGGGTTAGAAAATGAGGGACTTTTAAGGTCATTCCCCTCGTTGGACCAATCTTGGCAAGTTTTGCATCATCATAAGAGTTGGACGTGTGCATGGAATCTTTTAGGTCTTTCCCTTGCATAGACCGTTTGGGAGTGCTTTTAACGTCGTCACCATCATTGGACGTATTCTGAGGAGAAGACGGCTAGGGGACATCCTCTTGATGGGAGGAGAAAGGAAAGAGGATCATGCTAGGGATGAAGTCTAGTAAAGTTGGCAATGGGGGAGGAGGCTTGAGAAATTCCTGCTCAACATGCGGTTGAGCAGTCTTGTTTCTCCGGCGAGTAGCCCATGGTGCCTGTATTTTTCTGGTTTTCATTGGCCATGGTTGATCTGTCTCGCTGGGTTTATGGACAACCCTAGCTTGACAAACTGATTTTCGCCTTAATGACTTGAGTTTGCTCCGCCCGTGGTGGACTATCCATGGGTGGGAAGTCGAGGGTTCAGCATGATTTAAGTCATCTTTACCCAGGACTTGTGTCAGGAGGTCCTCTTGTACTGGTGGAGTAGTGGTTTGAGGATCACTTTCTGGAACGCTACAAGACTCTTGGCATTCTTGTATTTTCCTACGATTATACCATGGAAACTGGAGCATTCCCATAGGTTGTGGCTCCATATCTAATGGTACAGGAACCAATGGTCCTCAGTACCCTGAGTAAGGCATTGGAGTTACCTTGCCAATTTTGGTCTGATGGGGCCTTCTTGAAGCATTATAGCGAAAAAGACATGAAGGAGACCAGAGTGTTCGTCTTCCTCTTAAACTGTTACTGCGTTGGAGGCTTTAGCTGCCCCGAATGCCTTCTTCAGCTCTTCAAGTTTTATCTGGATTAGGGCTTCGATAATATCTTTCAGCATGTAGTAGTCATCTGTGGGGGGGTTGATCCTTTGATGGTAAGCATAGTCATCTGTGGGGTGGTTGATCCTTTGATGGTACGCATAGTAATTCGCCTGAGTATCGAGTCCAGTTTGATCAGGGAACTTGGTCTCTGAGAGCTTGATCATGTTCCGTTCGAGTTACAGTCGGAGTAATGCAGGGACCCATTCCTTTTCAAAGGGGTACACCTTGTTTTTATGCATGGTCCAATAGTCATCTTGATTAAGGTTTACAGGTGGGGGTACTCGATTGTACGACTGCTGTTGCTTGCCCGCCTGAGGTGCTTTCTCTATGTTTACCCCTTTGGAGAGGTCCAAAGTTTGGGAGGGGGCCTTTTTTGGATCGTTGACCGTGACAGCTGTGCTGATCACTCCTTTTGGTTGGTTGCCCCGGGTATTAGTCCTAGAGCTCCCACTGCCCCGATTATTCCCCGAGCTTGCTGACTGTTGTCGTGACCTGCCATGGTGACATGATAGGCTTTCTATACGGACTAATTTAGAGATCAGCTATGACATGGAGGACGGATTGGAGGCCTTGACATGTAAGGCAATCTCAAGCCGCATGCTCCTCACACAGGTTTGAACCGCTTCCTTCTATGGCATGGGATTGGGATGGTGAGCGGCCAAATCTCTCCATCTTGATATGAATTGATCCACGGGCTCATCGGGATCTTGGGTCAAGGTGAGAAGCTTGATGGTTTGAACTTCTCTCTCGACAACATAGAAATGCTAGTGGAACAGTTTCTTCATTTCCTCCCACGTATGTACTGAGTTTGGAGGAAGCTGAGCATACCACTGGAAAGCCAGACCATCAAGGGTTTCAACAAACTGATGGAGAAGGAGTCTCCTATCAGCCGCTGTCTCTTGACACACTTCTTGGAAGTGGGAGATATGCTGGTTGGGGGATGTGGTTCCGCTGAACAGGGGAAACTTCACTTTCTTGTAGTATGAGGGAAATGGAATCTAATCAATGTAAGAGGGATACAGCTTTTGGTAAAGCATTGCTCCCTGTATACCTAGGATCTGCCGGTTCTTTAAGCTATGGGTGACCATAGCATCAATATTTGCCTGTGAGACTAGGTGAGGGAAATAATTGTTCTGTGAGGCAGAGGGAAGGGGCTGCCTTGGAGGTGCACCATCTGAGTGATGGGAATCGACTTCATGGTTGGCTGGCTGTCGCGCGGCATCTATGCGATCAATCTTCTCCATTATTGCGTGCACCATGTCTTCAAATTTATTCATGCGCTCTTCTTGAGAGTCGTTAGGCTCATTTGTAACCATTACGCTGACTGTTTCTTCAGGGAGGTCAGTGTTAGCTACAATTGAGGTCTTGCAAGTTGACGGTCACACACGGCAGATCGGTGAGCATGCTCCGACTGAACTCTAATCTTGGATGCCAATCACGTGAGGACCGGTTCTCGACAGTCTTGGGACTGTGGCAGCTAAGTGGCTGGGTCATCTTCTATGACACGAACCACAGTGCAGGGTTCGTGGCCTCCTTCTTCAGGCTTCGTCATCTGAAGAGGGTAGAAGGGGTTCAGACGAAGAGGGTTATCAGAGCTAGTTGCCCCGACCGTCTTAGTTGCTTCCCTAGTCAGAATTTGCAGACCCTTATCTTGTTTGGCTTGGATATTTTGATGAACCTCACTACAGAATTGCGATCGGGACTGCGTCTAGTCAACTCTTCTTACATAAGAGAGAGTTGCCTCCATCAGGTATGAGGGTCAAGAACCGAGGTCATCTTGGGCCGGGGAGGATGAAGGATTTGATCTCCCATCAGGTCTTTTCCTCGAGCTCTCTTATGGGCTCTAGAGACATGATCGAGATGACCGGGTTGGTTCAAAATGGTACTCTTGGGGAAGGTCATCGAGTACCAAGGTTGGAGGTGCTTACCCAAAGAATGAGGAGCAGGCAAAAGCAAGGTTGACTAATAAGGACGCCTGAGTCGAGGGCGAGGTGCTGTTAGTGATGCCGATGCATATGCATCCCTTGAAGAAGGATGACGGGTGACATGGGGGTTAGCCCGAGCTTGAATAGTTGGTCTGGCCTTAGGTGGCCAAGAACCGCGAGCAGGTGTTTGTAAGAGAACAAGTGGAAGCCTACCCCTTACAGGTTCCGCTAGTGTGTGCTGAGTGGTGGGATGCAAATGTGCAACGTTTGCAGGACCTGGCTTTGGTAGGCCTGATCCTGGACGTTGGCTTGAGGTAACATAAAAGTTGCCCCGAGGTATGGCTCTAGTGGGTGGCTCATGAGCCTTATGGTTTGTGCGAGAGGTGGGGGCCCCAAGGTCTCCGTCTCGATGTGCTGAGCCTCTAAGGGTAGAGACTTGTGGTGGTGCAGGAGTGTGGGGGGTAGTCTTGCAGCAACCCACTGAGGCAACGACAACTTCTTTGCCTTTTGTAGCAAGGGATTGGGTAGGCTTCCAGCGTACCGTGGTAATACGACCGACAAGTGACTTGTCGGTGACAGGGTGCATGATGTGAGTGGCAGCAGATGTGATACCGATGCAAGGTGCCTTGGTGGAGGTTCCACCAGAGCTAGGAGATGGAGAGTTAGGGACCTTTAAGTCCCTACTCACGCCTATCCAGGTTAAGACCTGGGAGCTAAATACTAGGTCTTTGCTCAAAAGAAAAGTTGGGAATGACGTTTGAGGAAATTGTTCCCAAGGGACACTCGCGAATGCGGGGATGAGAAAATCCTCGATCCAGATAAATGGTTTACATAACTCGCAAGCCATAAGTGTACAATACAGAAAATAAAATGAGAAGCTAGCCAAACAAGTACGATCCGAATAAGGGTTAGTAAGTCCCCAGTGGAGTCGCTAAGCTGGTTAGGTGCCTCGATCTTGCCCTTCAAATCTGGATGATCGGGCAGCACGCGTCTCAAGTTTCAAGGGAACCCTGTACTTGATATTGCTCTCTCGGGAACCTTGTTAAAAAACAAGGGCAGGTGGACCAACCGATGAGAGAGGAATTTAAGATGGGTTCGGGACTTACTAGGGCTGGCTCGCAAGAGCACCCTCTTAGATTACGAAGAAAGCCCCCCAGTCGTAGAACTGGTTTGGAATCGTCTCCCTTGGTCTGTATTCTCTTGTTTTTACAATCACACACACATGACAAATGTTACAAGACAAGTGGGTCAAGGGACCCCACCTTGCCTTTGGTTGAATGTACACAGACGTGCACATTCAAAAGAAGAAGAGAAGGATAAGAGAATTAAGATTGGAATGAGAAGAATTTCACCAGGCGGTGAGATCGACACAATGACTATACAAGTAGGTCATTAACTTGACGTGATAGTAAAATGGGCTCGATAACTCAGACCGGCTCAACAGAATTACTACTAGACGACAGTACTAATACCGACTAGCTTGACACAATGGCTAGTCTGTTGTGACAGTAAAGTAATCACAATAACTCTGACCGGCACAACGACGTTACTGTTACGACAGGACTACCATGGAGTGCTAGTCTGAACCCCCTTTAATCAAACGAAAGACTAGAAGAAAGAAAAGATAACATAAAGAGAGAGAGAAGGGAAGATAGAGAAAAGAAATAAGGGAGGAAAAGAAAAGAAAGAAAGAGTTGAGAGAGAAATCAGTGAAAGAAGAAGGGGGGGATAGAAGGAAAGGGAGAGAGAGAAAGAAGAAGAAGAACATGAGAGGAGATAGAGGGAAAAGATAGAGGAAGAGAGAGAAGAGAAGGAGAAGTAAAGAGAAGAAGTAAGAGAGAGAAGGAAGAGGAAGGAAGACACTGATGACAATGAGATGGGGAGAGAGAAACTCAGATAGTGATAGTCTCCCGACGTCTGTGACAAGAGAAAAATAGATAGAAAGCACAGGCGGCGCTGTGTTTTCGTCAGCTGTGACAGAAGAGAGAGGAGATAGAAAGAACACATGCGGCGATAGGCTTCGGTCAGCTATGGCAGAAAGGAAAAGAGAGAGAGGACACGGGCGGCGATGTGCTTCTACTGGCTGTGACAAAAGGGAGACGAGAGAGAAGACACATGCGGCGATGCACTTCCACGGGCTGTGACAAAAGAGAGGAATGAGAAAGAACACAAGTGGCGATGTGTTTCCGTCGGCTGTGACAGAAGAGAGGAAGGAGAAAGAACACAGGCGGCGATGTGTTTCTGCCGGCTGTGACCCAAGAGAGGAAGGAGAGAGAAAGCACATGTGGCGATATGCTTCCGCCGGCTGTGATAGAAGAGAGGAAAGAGAGAGAGAACACATGTGGCGATATGTTTCCACCAGCTATGACAGAAGAGAAGAGGGAATTTTGACAGAACCCGACCTGCCACTCAAGCTAAAACCCGGCTCACTATTCATGTCTCAGAAGCAAGAAGACATCGCACTAGATGATGAGTCTGCCATGCGTGAATGGAGAAAAGAGAGAAGTGCAAGGAAAGAGAAAAGTTACAAACCAGAGGAGGAAGAGAGAGAAAGAGATATATATGAGAGGGAAAGAGGAGAGAGAAAGAGATAGAGATGAGAGAGAAAATAGGAGAGAGAATAAGGGAGATGAGAGAAAAGAGGAGAGAGAAAGATATGAGGAGAGAGAAAGAGAGTGATGAGAGAAAAGAGGAAGAGAGAGAAAATTACCTTATCGAAGGGTACCGACCATTTTCTTCTCTCTCCTCTCTCTCCAAGACACACCATCAACTTAAGCAAGAATTGAAATCTTTATTGAATGATCGAAGGTTTGAACCAAGCATTTTTTTACATTAGGTTAGCGGGTTTATGTAGAATTGGGCCAAAACATGGGTGTACGTCAAAAAACTACCTAAATTGATGATAATTATCATTTAATTGAGTTAAAAGAAATTCTAAAAATGGGTGCAAAAGGACTATTTTGCCCCTTCCCAACAATGTGTGAAATTTCAAAACAGTCCCTGCTGTTGCCCTAGAACTTGCGTGATCTCCTATGGATGATCTGAGGTTGCTGTGGTGTTGACCGAAAGATGATTGTTTTATTATAGGCCTCGACATGGCTATCGATTTGATACCAACTTCGAGCCATAGATCGCGTTTTTAGGCCACGATCATGTGACTTGAAATATGGATGAATCATGCAAACTTCGGATTGGTAGTGTTCTTGTTTCTTGATGTTTTTCACTGAATCACACTAAGCATATCATCACGATCGCGTGGCAACAAACGCGGCTCAATTTCGTGTCCGGATGAAGATATTGTTATCTTAAGTTTTTGGCTGGAATCTAGAAATCCAACGGCCGAAATTTACAGAAGCTTCGATGCCTCCGTGTGTGAAATCCAATCATTCATCATACGTGGTGTTTAGACCAGAGATAGCCTCGAACCTTACGCACATAATGCAATTGGTTCTGTATCAATCGGGGTACGTGAGCGTCGTGATTTGGCCACTCGAGCGAGGCATGCTGCTGCTGAATTTTCTACAACTTTCTTTATGGATCGGCAATTTCTCTCTAGTTTTTCTCCCTTCTCGAGTATTTTCACGGCTCGTGCCACATATCAAAATGCTTGTTTTGATGAGACAAACACGCTTACCAAATTCGAGAGCGATTTGACTCAGGACGAGTGAGATATAGGCCTTTGAAGTTGCTGTCGGGGACTATGCACATCAGCCTCCTTTAATGGAGATTGGTGTTGGGAGGCCGCATGGGAATAGCGTGCGCCCTACCCATTTTTGGTCTTTTACCCATAACTTTGTCCTGGAATGTCCGATTAAGCCGAAACTTGACTCATAAGGATTTTCAATAATGTCGGATCTAATGGAGGTGGTTTCATAGCTGTTTAATGCACCAAAAATATAGTTCTAGTTATGGGGTTCGTTTCAAGGTACTAAAGGCCGATTTTTCTGAAATCGTTTATGTGTTCATTGCCTTAGACATGTTGGAATGCGACGAAACTTGGCAGGTGGCATTTTGAAGTACTTATGAAGATCTTGACCAGTTTTGGAGCAATTTTGAGATTCTCAAGAATTTCACTGTATGTTGAGGCTTTATTGACCTGCTTCCTCTTTATTCCACGTTAGGGACCAAGGTGCTAAAAAATGTATTCAAACACTCACTACAAATGGTCTTCGAGCCACCAATGCATTACATGTGAATCTCATAGCTAGGGGCAGGCCAAAGGCTGGAACCAACGAGCACATGGCTTTCGAGGCAAATAAAAAAAATGAACATGCATGTTGAAGGCTCTAAGGCCACTCCAACTAAGAAGGTGGGTATTTCAAATACTCAGCCTTTCACTCACGAGGGGTTGGGTTACAAACCACCCCGAACACTGCTGTGGGCCATGCACTTACTGGCAGGTCTGTTGACTCTACCAGCGGAAAAAGGAAAGGAGCGCCAAACGAGCCCCTCACCACCCCGAATCCGCTTAGCACGTGGGACTCAAAGAAGTTTCCTTAGAGCACCATCCTATTGACTCCTCCTTCCTTATACGCACGAGCTAAGCCTTAGAGAAGGGCTCGGGGTAGGGCTCAGGGTAGGGTTCGGGACAAGAGGATACCCTCAAAGACGATCAGTCTGCACCCCCTATTCCAGGCAAACCTAAGCCTCCAAGGACGACTACAAGCTCCTTTCTTCCTGGATTTCATACATTACAGGAGTTGATCGACTTTGCCCTCATCTCCTTAGGGCGAGCCAGTCAAGAAGGAAGTCAACGTCAGTTCCAATTCTAGGAGAAGGTCTACTGGAATTTGTGAATTAAACAGACAGAATGTAACTGTCGCTGTGAAAGCCCAAAGTAGAGTCTTCAATCTCAAGGGACCTACTAAAAGAAAATCGGTTCTACCCATTGCAAATCATGGAGGAACCTGAAATCAGTGACACTATTCATTGCTAGATCATCGATGCATAGGAAGATGGACTCACTCCATCCAATTTGCGGCCTCAAGGCCGTCATGAGCAAGTGAAGGAGATACGGCCCCAAGGCCGTCTTGAGCCTTTTTGATTTGAACGATGGCCCCAAGGCCTTCAAGCACCAAGCCTAGTAGTGATGAAGCCCTAGTTGCCTGTTGGACACGACTTGAGGAAAGCATCAAGGAACTCAAAAGGAGGGAGCCCTTTGAGTTACAAAGCGTGCGATATGCTGGTATTTCACCAAGGGTGTATAGCAGCCCCTGTTCACCAAATACAATTGTGGTCATGGAGAAGGCTAAAGCCAACCCAAAGGCTAGCCCCATCTAAAACCCTGAAATATCCCAGATCACCACTGATCCCCTATTCGGATCCAACTACTTCCGTCCACAAACTACCCATCCTATTGAAATACCCTAGACCTCTACCAGTCCCTTACCCAGACACCTTGCCTACCCATGCTAAAATTTCTACACCATCGCCATTCTCACCCTGCCTTGCCTCACCTACACCCACCTCAACCGTGCAGTCTAGCTAGCCTTCTTTGCCTGAATCCACGACTACAACCGATTCTTCGCTGACGGTTGTAGCAAACCCTTTCTCTTCAAAAACCTCCCCATCGCCATCCACCCCTTTATAATCAGTGGAAAACCAAGGAATCACCCTTTCTGAGGCCGACAAAGTCAAATACGATGTGATAGGGCACCTGAGGAAACTGCCAGCTCTCTTGAGTATCTATGATGCCCTCATGTTGTCTAAAGACTTTCAAGTGGCTCTGGTGTAGGCTCTCTCCAGCCCTGAAGTATATGAAACGGAAGTCGAACGGGTCGAGGTAGACCCTTTAATACTCAACACTTGCATGGATATCACGTTCTCAGACGATGACCTACAACTAGGAGAGAAAATTCACAATTGATCTCTCTTCATGACTAGCGAGCTGCACGCTTGTCAAGTCAACTGAATCATGTCAGACGGGGGATCAGCAGTGAACCTTATGCCTCAAAGGATTCTTACCCAGATTGGATTAAGTCTGAAGCAGCTTTAGCCTACAAGCCTAACGGTTCAAGGATTTAATTAGTCTGGAGAAAGACAGATGGAACGCTGGTACCATCTATCTTAAGGTTAAGATCAAGGATTTGAACGCTTCCACGTTATTCCATGTTATTCATACAGACACCTCTTACAACATCCTATTGGGTCGTCCTTGGCTATATGATCGTGGTGTGGTTCCATCCACACTTCATAGATGTTTCAAGTATAGTCAGGATGGAAGGCAACACACGGTCTATGCTGACAAAAGGCCGTTTCCCATCGCTGAGTTACACTATGCTGATGTAAAATATTATTTTGTGACCCCAATACGCTCACAAGAGCCAGCATTGCCTGTGAAAATTAACGCGGACCCAAAATTAAGAGAGACTGCATCAACTTCTCATGAAGACATGGAAGTCATGAGATGATCGCTTAATCATCTTTTCCAAGAAGAAAACAGATATGGAAAAATAATCCCTTTAACACCTATCGATGGAAATTTCCCTATAACTCCGACAGACACACCATGCCAGAAAAACGAAGAGCAAACCTCACCATCTTTTCCCTCTGTACGAGAATCTCTGTCAGTGGAAACTTATAGTGAGCATGATGGGAAGAAAGCTGCAAATTCGAGCCCACTGACACCTACAGTTACTCATGCTCATGATCGCATGAAGGCGTTACATATCTCCATCCCCTTTTTCAAAGCTGAGATGAGGCGCATGATTGAAGAAAAATAAAAATCTGACCAGAGGGCTTCGCATGTTCCAGTCTCCCTAAAGGGGGAGAATGATGCTTCCTCCACCCCTCAGAACGATTATCCCATAAAGCAGCTCAGGATATTACAAATACCTAAAGTCCTGCACATTGAAAATGATGGTGTAAATTGGTCTCACTCATTCCCTATACATCAACAAGACTCCCCCAAAGTCATACAGATGCCTGAAGTCCTGCCTATCCCAATCCTTGAAAAGGAAGGAGAGGATGCCAAGCTCGCAAACTAGGTTTACCACATGGAAGACTCCCAAAAGAACCTGTATTTTTCAACCTCCATGCTGGAAGCTCGAATTGCTTGCCAAGAAGCATGAAGTGGTCAGTCCTCCCCCGTTCGCGACTTCACTGACACCTTTGATCAGCAATATGAGCCTCAAGGATGAGTTCTGATTGTAACGCCAAAGGAACAAGCACAAGAGTTTCCTGACCAAGTCGAGGATATAAGAAAAGGAAAAGGTGAGATGAAAGAGGTTGCCCCCCTGAAATCCATTACCACTCCTTTACCGAGTTTCATCCCAAATATCCAAGAAACAACTGTCCTGGTAATCCCACGAAGTAATCCTCTTTTAGATGTTGAAGTCATACCCAAATGGGACTTGTACAACCCTGAGTCTTATCAAATCATGAGGAAGATGGATTACGAGCCGTTTAGAAACTGAGGGTTGAATGATGGCAAGGGGATGCTAACACCCTTCGCTGTCATAAAAACGATGTTGTCTCAGCATAATCGAAACGAAGGCCTTGGTTACCTGAGGCAGCCAAGCCTACCCCTGTGCCTCTTCTTCACCGACCAAATTTCTCATGTGACGGTGTCACAAGAGCTACCACCGTCCCCTAGGGAACTTACTTCTGAGAAAGTCGCTTCCCGATAACCTCAAGTGATGACAGAGGTTAACCGGATCGATTAAGAGTCTGCGGGCTCAAAGACTGAAGAAACGAACGAAGAAATGCCACTTGCAGGGCGGACAGTCGAAGCGCTTGAAACTCAAGGGCAGAATGTTAATCCATCGCCCCTCGATGAAGAGGAGATAGCCGAAGCCCCGGAAGTCTTAGAAGACGGTGGCCAAGCCACGACTGATGACTTAGAAGAAGTAAATTTGGGTGACGAAACTGACCCAAGGCCTACTTTTATCTCAACCATTATGCCTCCTGAAGAAAAGAAGAAATACATTGAATTCTTGAGGGCCAACCGAGATGCATTTGCTTGGCATTATGAAGAAATGTCGGGTCGTGATCCTCGGGTGGTAATCCACAAATTAGGGATTGATCCATCCTGCAAGTCTGTCAAGCAAAAATCACGGAGGTTCAGAGCAGATTTAGAAATCCAGATTGAAGCAAAAGTCAACAAGCTTAAAGTGGCACATTTCATTCGAGAAGTCAAATACCCAAAATGGCTGGCTAATGTCATGTTAGTCAAGAAGAAAAACAAACAAATCAAGATCTGTATTGACTTCTGTGATTTGAATTCAGCTTGTCCCACAGATGATTTCCCACTCCCCTTCACAGAGTTGCTGATTGACTCGACCGCCAACTACAAGCATTCTCTTTCATGGATTGCTATTATGGCTATAACCAAATAAGGATGGCCCCAGAAGACGAAGAGTCCACTGCTTTCCTAACTCCAAAGGGAGTCTTTTGTTACACGGTGATGCCCTTCGGTCTCAAAAATGCCGGAGCCACCTATTAAAGGGCTATGACCACTGTCTTCAAAGATATGCTCCACGAGGAGGTGGAATGTTACATGGATGACCTTGTGGTCAAGTCCGACAGAAGAAGCAATCACATAAGAAATCTGGGAAAAGTCTTCGAGAGACTTTGCCTCCATCAACTCAAAATGAACTTCTTGAAGGGTGCCTTTGGCATACGATCTGGAAAATTCTTGGGATTCATTGTCAGGTATCATGGCTTGGAAATAGAACCTATTAAGATTAAATCCATTCAGGAAATGCCACCACCAAGAAATCTATGAGAGCTCAAATCTCTTCAAGGTCAGTTGGCCTACATATGGAGGTTCATCTCTAACCTGTCAGGACGATACCAGCCCTTCTCCCATCTCTTGAAGAAGGACACACCCTTCGAATGGGATAAGGCATGTCAAACGGCCTTTGACAATATTAAAGGTTATCTGTTGAAACCCTCGATTCTTTCTGCACCAATTTCGGGGAGACCCCTCATTCTATATGTGACTGCGCTGGATGAGTCACTCGGAGCATTGCTAGTCTATAACAATGATAAGGGAAAAGAGACGACTCTATATTACTTGAGTTGAATAATGCAAGGCCTGAGGTAAATTACTCGCCAATAGAAATCATGTGCCTAGCCATCATCTTCGTGGTACAGAAGCTCAGACACTACCTGCTCGCCACCTGGTTCAGCTCATTTCCCGAGCAGATCCTATAAAATTCCTCTTGTCGCTCCCTTGCCTGTTGGGTCGACTCGCAAAATGGTCACTACTTCTCATGGAGTTCGACATCACGTATGTGGGTCAAGGGCCAAGCCCTCGCAGACTTCCTAGTTGTGCATCCTCTACCAACTAGTACCCCCTTGATTGATGATTTACCAGATGAAGAGTTCTTCCATGCCGAAGTCTCTTGTGGATGGAAGATGCATTTTGATGGGGCATTCCAACCTGAGGAAGGAGGTGCGTGAGTAGTGTTCTCTATCCCTCGTGAAGGCCTCGTTCCTCTGTCCTTCTCTCTCTCAGGAATAGAGGTTCATAATGAAGCCGAATATTAAGCACTCATCATAAGCTTGGAGATTGCCTCCCATATGGACCTGAAGTATCTAAACGTATATGGGAACTCAGAATTGGTGATTAGACAACTCAAAGGGGTATATGACGTAAAGAAAGAATATATCAAACCATACTTTAATACTGCTAAGTCATTGATCATCGCATTCGAAGACGTTAGTCTTGAGCACTTACCATGAAGGCCTAATGCACAAGCTGACGTGCTCGCCAAATTAGTGGTAACTATCCAAATGTCACTAAAAGGGGCCACACCAGTATGAGTAGTGGAATGGAGATGCGCCGAGTTTGTTAAGGAAGCCGACGAAAAAGACGAGAAGCAATTATCCGAACAATGCATGCCCTGCTTACCCTTTCGAGGCGGACGTCGCTGATGAGGGGGACTCACAAATCTCATGCCACTCCCCAAAATCCTCCATGATTGAAGAGGAAAAAGAAAATCAAGAAGAGTCAGGTTCGTTAGAGAACACTTAAGCAGAAGTAGAGCCAGTAACGGACTAACGCGCCCCCATCAAAGGTTATTTGCAGCATAATCGGCTTCTTGAAGATCCTATTGAGTGAAATAGGATCTGAAGGTCAGCCACACGATATGTGTGTCATGATGATACCCTGTTCCTAATCTCCTACAACGATATGCTACTTCGATGCATCGATCAGGAAGAAGCAAATCGCGTGCTCAAAGAAGTCCATGCTGGAGTCTGCAAAATGCACCAGTTTGGTCCTAAGTTGTACAACAGGATCATCAAGATAGGCTACTATTGGCCTACTATAAATGCTGACTCCCTTATGTTCGCAAAGAGCTGTCTGGTATGCCAAATTCATTCAAGCTTCATCTACTAAGCTCTTGAATCTCTTCACCCAACACTGGCATCATGGCCCTTTGCTCAGTGGGGCCTGAACATCGTAGGTCCCATTGATCCACCTTCTTCTTCGGGCCACATATTCATACTTGTCGCCACATACTACTTCTCTAAATAGGTCAAGGCGGTCCTTCTCAAAAAAGTCCTCGGGCCCGCAGTGGCCAATTTCATATATCACCATATCATATACAGATTTGGCGTGGCTGACCGAATCATTTATGATAACGGCCCCCAATTTCGACGTAATCAAATTGACATACTGGTTGATCAGTTCGGGTTTACATGGGAATACTCGACAATGTACCACCCGAGAGCTAACGGCCTAGCCAAAGTTGTGACAACCCAAAATTTTTTGAAACTGAATAATAATAATAATAATAATAATAATAATAATAATAATAATAATAATAATAATAATAATAATAATAATAATAATAATAATAATAATATAATAATAAATAATAATAATAATAATAATAATAATAATAATAATAATAATAATAAT
>NW_006494910.1:6963171-7005757 GCF_000471905.2 Amborella trichopoda | reverse complement strand
ATACATGATAGGGACCACTCTTTTAGCATTTTTTAAAATATTTCAAAAGCCGCAATATTAATACAAATTGAGATGGTCAAATTCCTTAAGTCCACCATCAAATGCTACTTACAAAAGAAAAGGTTCCTTGTATCATTTACGTGGCACGTTAACAACAAAAGGTATATTTTAGTGGCAGCTCGTAATTGACGTGTCACAAAAGTGTCTCTCTTATCTTTGTCACTCTCTCTTGGTTGTTCTTTTCTGTGTTCCTCTCTCTCGTATGGTCTGCCTAATTGATACAGTATATTTTCTGTCCTAATATGCTCATAAAAGTATCAACTTTTTCTTTAATATGTCGCTTACTTTATTCATCAACTCCCGTGTGCCTGCACCTGCTCGTGGGTATAGTGGGAGACAATTGATTTTCAGAAAATTACGGACCTGAATCTGTTTGCTCATTTAAAAAACACTCCTGAATGCCTTTGATTTTCTAGTTGGACTTTGGCTGATGCTCTCTCTGTCTCTCTCTCTCTCTCTCTCTTAAAACTAGTGACAATAATGCTGAGTTGAAGTATCCTCAAAGACGTACATTTCCTGTAAGTAAAATTGACGAGAAGCATAGACGACTTCTCTCAATGAACGAGATGATAAAGATCTTGCGGCTGACTTAAAATTAAAAGAGTACTTTAATTTCTCTCCCATTTCAAAGTGACACAAAAGTAAGTGATCTCGGTCCTCTAAAAAATATAGCCCATTTTTAATAAAGTTATGATATTTCTGTTGATTATTTTTAAGTATAAATGATCTGATTTTTCTGTTAAAATTATTATCTTTGTCTATTGTTAGAAATTTCAGACATGGTAAATTATTAAAAATAAGCATGTCTATCACTAGGGATTTTAGACACTATAAATATTAGAGTTGAAATTGATTGTTTCTGTCCATTCTGATGTGTTTAGACCCTGTAAATTTTATGTGTAAATGATTTCATTGTTATGTGAAACAGTTATGTGAAAGTTTGTATTTCCACTGCTGGTAAAATTGTGATATTCTGTTTAGGGTCATGAATTTTAGAAACTATAAATTATGAAATTTTCTTTTTAAAGAAGATTATAATATATTTATTGTACAAATTCTAGATATTGTAAGAATAGATGTAACTGACCTTATGTAAGATCAGTATTTGAATAAAACTGATATTTCTATAATATTCCTAGAGATATTTCTGCAGTTAATTGTAATAGCTTTGAAACTGCAAGTTTTACATATTTATGTATTTAATTGTAATAATTGCAGCATAAACCTTAGATATTGTAAATGTCATATGCAATTGTTATATATGTCACGTTCAAGTATTATGTACAACCGTTATATACAAGTATTATGTGTAAATGTTATGTGTGAATTTTATATGCAAGTGGTTATGTGCAAGTGCCATGTGCAAATGTTATACGCAATTGTTATGAGCAAGTGTTATGTGCAAATGTTCTGTACAAGTGTTTTGTGCAAGAGTTATGTGCAAATGATCTGTGTAAGTGTTGTGCGCTCTTATTATGTGCAAGTGATTGATAATTTCAAGAATATTTTGAAAACACGATACTATTGTTTTCTGATATCTAGTACATCGATATGTGGCCTGTAATTGACACAATAATGTCTTTTGAATTTATGTGCATTATATGTGTGCATGGAAACATGCTTCTGATAATATATATGTGCATGGTCACATGCGGCGTACATGGACTCATGTTTATGAGATATGTGTTGATGGGGCGCATGCTGTTTGATATGATATGCGCTGACAGGTCACATACTGTGTGAATGATTGTGCCGGCAATTGAGATATCATGATGTGTGATATGTGGATGAGCACCTACTGTGTGAATGATGGTGCCGGCAACTGCCTGATATGGGAAGGGCACCTACTATGCGAATGATGGTGCCGACAGTAGTGACCTTTTCCCTAACTCTCTATGATAGGATGAGAGTTAGGAGTGCGTGTGTTTGGAGGGTCATGCCCCCAAAATCTATGTTATGACACTACTCATTAGGATCCATTTGATAGTGTAACGCTCTCTCGCCAGAAGGGCACATGAGAGGGTCATGTCTTGCAAGGCCCCTGCCTATCAAAACGCCCCAAAGCTCCCAGGGGACTGTGTGCGTGTGTGAGGTATTACACAATGAATTTACCCGTTGGTGGTGCTTCTTCCTGTGGGGATAGTAGAAGTTCTAACCTTGGACCGAGGCCTGGGACCTAAGGTTGGTGCTTATACTACAAGACTTCTGTTGTTATGAATGCTTGATCGCATGACTTCTGTCGTTGAGAATGCTTACTGCAGGACTTGTATTATTGTGAATGCTTGATCGCAAGACTTCTGTTGTTGTGAATGCTTGATCGCAGGACTTCTGTTGTTGTGAATGCTTACTGCAGGACTTCTGTTGTTGTGAATGCTTACTGTAGGATTTCTGTTGTGGATGCTTGTTTGATTATATCTAATACTTATTGTTGATCTTAATATAAATCGTAGGCATATAGTTTATGTATCATGCTTATTTGCTTTGTTTAATAAGGAATACATGATATGTGTAAGATTAGAAATGAATTTGTCTAATGGTATGTATTAGAAAGTATGAAATCAATGCAAAAAATATCATGTATTAGAAAGTATGAAATCAATGTAGAAAATATCTACATTTGTCAATTATGATTTTTTTTTTAAGGATAATGATGGTCACTTACTGAATAGCCAAACTCATCAAACTATGGTAACTTTTTTTTTTTCAGTGTAATTGCTGCAGGAGGAGCTTAGAAGAACTTTATAGTCATGGATAAATTCGCCTTTGTAACTTTTGTAATGTCAAAGTTGTATATATATGTAAATTCTCATGTTGTTATAAGCCGTGAAATAGACTTTGTACAAGTCTAAAAGTTTGTAAATGGAAAAATTGTTTTGCAACAATATAATATATAGCAAAAATTGAGAATTTGTTTTGTTCCTTAATAATAAATTGTCACATCTCAGGAATTTTAATGTTATAAACTAGGGGTGTGACAAAAGCTTTTAACAAAATCCTTTGCGACACCTTAAGAAAATCTGTCTCCAGCACTAAGAGAGATTGACGTGAAAGGCTCTCTGAAATTTTATGGGCTTATCGTTATCACATTATAGCTCCCACCCCTTACTCTTTGATATATGGGAATGAAGCTATGTTACCCTTAAAAATTCAATTGCCTTCCCTCACGCTAGCCCTCCACTACAGAATGACAGATGAAGAACGGGCTATCCTTCGCTATTAACAACTTGATACACTTGATGAAAAGAGATTGCAAGCACAACAGAGCCTCGAGATTCACAAGAATCGTATGCAACGAGCCTTCGACAAATCGGTCAAAATAAGATCGTTTGCAAAAGGAGAACTGGTCTTAGTAGTAAGGAGACCTATTGTCACTCATGGTCGAACTAAGGGAAATTCGAACCAAAATGGGAAGGCCCATTTGTGGTAAAGAAGACCTTTCCCAATGGAGCCTACGTGCTAGTTAATTCTGAAGGAGAAGAGGTTATGCCCCTGATTAACTAGAGATATTTGAAAAGTTATTATCCTTAAGCTAAGGTCCAAGCTAAACGACCGCTAAACTGTTAGCGCAGGTCTTGGCTATACGACACTAAATTATGCCATATACGGTCTCAAAGGTACGACCTAAAATACACCTCTCAAAAAAAAAAGAAAAAAGGAAAAGGGTCCCCTACCCACCTTTTATACTGAGGAAAGATATCATATCGTGCAAGCTAATGAAGTGACACATGGCCTGGTCACGTGCAGCACAAGTGGCACACAAGCGAAACGACGAGTGATTCAGGTACACAGAAGCACAAAAAGCATGTGAAACGAAACGTCACACGTTTCCATCACATAGAAGCACGAGCAACATGCAAGTGAAACGCCTTGTGGTCCAGACAAAGCTGAGCACAAACACTTAGTAGACCCGTTACTCAACACAAAAAGACCGTGTGGTTCTGTCGCTATACGCACACGTCTTTGTTTGCTCAAAACGATGTGCATATTTCTGGCAAAAACACCACTCATCTCAGGTATGCAATACTTCCTCTCGACCGACACAAACTTCAGGCCAACCCCAAGGGTTCAGTACACACTTGTGCACCACTATACTGGATAGACATGCGAGCTATCTTTCTTACGATATCCGCACACATAGGACCCTCAGCGGTCAAGTGCCAAAGAAAAAGAAACGGGGTCCTTGCGAAAACCAGAAATGGTGCACACCCTAAAGAGCTCGAATGAAAACCCGAGAGGGCATTCAAACCATTCAAGCTAGACACTAGGCATGCCCCCTAGGGAAAAACAAGTCTCCTAGTCCATTTCTTATCCCTGCCATCAGAGAGGGATAAGAACTGGATACAGAAGGAAAGAAAGGTGAAGCAAACCACGAGAGAAGAAGAAACACAAGCCACATAGAAGGAGGATTGAAACTAAAAAGGAAGATTTATTCCATGGACGAAAAGGATTACAAAGTTGTGGTTACAATAATTTGCAGCTACAAAAAGATAGATCCATGTTGAAATGAGTCTCTCATCCGGATATAAAGCCCTCCAAATGCACCACCACCCTCTAAAGCGGTAGTGTCTTCCAAGACGAGGTGTCATTCTTTTCTAAAAAAAGGAGCTTGAAAAGAATAAAAATAACCTCTTGCTCTTTTTCACCCTCGAGTGAAGGAAAAGAACCAGGAGAAAGTTAAGGAAGTAGCAACAAGCAAAAATCTGAGCAGAAAATCTCCTGCTCGACATGTTGATAGTGCACCAAAGTGTTGAACATCCAAGTTGACGATGTCGTTCATTTGGTCAACCATCATGTAGAAGATGACGGGCCAGTGAAGACCATCACAATATGTCATCATGTTTGGATGGATGAGATTGCGTTCAGGCTTGATGATCCTCATAATCTTATGCACAGCCTCGGACCTTGCTCTCAAAATCTCAAGCAAACAATAGAGATCGAAAGGAACACCCACCATCTAGCGCAAGTCCATCATCAACACTTTCGCAGGGTCGTACATCTTCACCCAAGAGGGCAACGTTTGGATGCACTCCAAGACCTGAGCCCTGAACGCCGACCTCAGCAAAAGGCATGGCCTCCTAGACAAACGCTTCAGAAAAAAGAGATCTCTGCTCCCCCTCTACAAAGAAAACACAGGAGGTGAAGAAGCTTCTTGAAGAGAAGGAATTTCCCTCCTGCTCTCTCTGCCTAGCCTTTTTATAAAATCGCAGGCTCATCATAAAAGCACTTCGCTCCCCAAGCGGCGTTTCGTCAGGTCAGATGGACACGTGTCACGATGATGACACTTCGTCTAGCCACAAGTCAGTCTCCTATCACTTTGCCTCACTTACAATGCCTCGATTGTCTGCCAGTCAAATCTTCCCTCGCTTCGCCTCTCAGGCATCACTTTCAACGGATTATTAGCCAAATCTTTCGTCGCTTCGCCTCCCAAGCCTCACTTTCGACAAGTCACGAGCCAAATCTTTCGCGCTTCCCCTCCTTGGTGTCGCCTTATCACGGGTCGATATCCCTCCATTTCGCTTCCTGGGCGTCACTTTTTTCCCTATCCACAGGCCTATCATGAAGACCTTCTGCCTTCCTAGCAACGTTCCCTGTACACGTGGGCTCGTCACCAAAAGGACCCGCCTTCCTTGTCAACATTTCGCCTCCCCACATATTCATTCCTCCTCACAAGTCCCATTTCGACAATCAGCAGCTCATAAAGAAAAGTGCTCCACGCGCTCATACATGACGCGACTATGTCACACTTCTGTTCCTTGGCAGCTCATCCACGGTGTTTACTGCTCCTGTGAGCCCAATCCAAGCAAGATCCCTCCAAAAGGGAGTCTCTGAGAGAAAAGAAAAAGTCGAGCATGATGAGAATCATCATGAGTAAAAGTAGAAGCTTCAGACGGACATAGCCACGAAGCTATGGGTAAAAACTGCAACAAAGTAATAATTGGACGTGGTGAAAAACCCGCAAGGGCGCCTTGAGTAAAAATGACAGGCGGGCATGACCATGCAGCCATGAGTAAAAATGTCTTGAAAATAAGAAAATCGGGCATGGTGAAAACCCACAAGGGCATCATGAGTAAGAATGGAAAATTAAAAAGGTGGGCGTGACCTCAAAGTCAAGAGTAAAATTACCTCAATAAAAGGAGTTGGCGAAAACCACTCTTGTGCCACCACTCCTACCCAGTTCAAGCGAGCGCTTGGATTAAAATAAAACAAGTTGATTCAACTGTTGACCATAAGAAGAAGACCTCAGTCAATTACAAGCAAGAAAACCGCAAAGGTGCTGAGTAAAATCTAGATCAAACTCCCCAACAACTAGAATGGGATCAAACGGCCCCCAAGAGCACCCACTAGGCGGCCCCCAGAGCGAAAACAAAATTCTTGCCCTAGAGCCAAAACAAAAAATTCCAGCCCCAGAACCAAAATAAAATTCTGGCTCCAGAGCAAAAACAAAATTTAGGCCATAGAGGAAAAACAAAATTCCGACCCCAGAGCCAAAACAAAATTCTGGCCCCAGAGCCAAAATAAAATTCTGACCCAGAGCCAAAAACAAAATTTTGGTTCCAGAGCCAAAACAACATTTCAACCCCAAAGCCAAAACAAAAAAATTCGGTCCCAGAGCCAAAACAAAATTCTGGCCCAGAGCCAAAACAAAATTCTTGGTCCAGAGGCAAAACAAAATTTCGGCTCTAGAGCTAAAACAAAATTTTGACCCCAGACCCAAAGCATCCCCACCAGCTAGATTGGGGCAACACCCATCAGGGGAACCCGCTAGCTGGGCCATTAGGAGGCATCGTTGACATGGAATGGTAAGCCCTTCACAAGGCAGCCTATCAGCGCGCTCTCCCATAAAAGAAAAGGATTCTAGTAGCATTGGGAAGGAAGCCCTTAAGCAAGGCCTCGATCAGTAGAGTCCACTTTGGTCGCCCCTTTTTAGAAGAAAGCAAGGCATGATCTCCCCCTCAAGGATTGAGCTAATGCCGGTGATTGAGAAGAAAAATATTTGTTGAGAGGCAATAAAAGATGTCTTAGTAAGGATTCAAAAGATGAACTTCAATGGTCAATTTTATTCTGAATGTTGCACTTCTCGCTTCTCTCTAAGCGCAACATCCATCGAGGAAAGTTGTTGTACGTCATTTTTGATGTACTTACATCCTCAATACAAATAAGGAGAGAATCAATGACGACATGGTCCTGCCGTTGCACCCCAAGACACTGTCAGACCAAAGAAACACTGCAAAATAAGCCTAACACTAGGCAACCCTGGAAAAAGTACTATCATGTTAAAAAGAGACCTTACAACTATATCCCTATGCTAGGGGGCTTCAAAACAATACCAAACCATTGCTATTGCATTCAGAATGTCGAAAAACCCTCAGGGACCATATTTGGGCTCAATCTGACATTCCGAGAACATTCTGAGCCCAAATTACCACAAAACATGTAGGTTGTACGCTATTGCGGTGCGGCCTCACCAAACCAGTCCCCTATCATGGAGGTTGTGTTCTTCACATCTAGAGAAACGCTTACAGATCACTCGTTTTGAGTCGGAACAAGCTCAAATTCGGACACAAGCTAGGTCTCGACAACCCAGTCATTTTGACATATGGCATGTGTCGTGACATGATCCATAATCAAAGCTTTTTTAGAGAGAAGATGAGCCCAAAACCATAGAAATTAGAGGTTTTGAAGGAAGGACATCTTGAATTTTGTGAAGCAATAACTCGAGATCTATACATCGGATCAGCGTAAAAACAGGTCCGATAAGACCGTATCACGAAGGGCTACAACTTGGTATAACTTTTACAATCCAAGGTAGGATAATCACAAATTCCAAGGTTAAAGAAAAGAAAGATCGCCTGGTTGCCAGAATCCCTTTTCCCGGTGATCTCTCGAATTAAAAAAAAACTTCAACCAAGGACCAAAACAAACAAAATTTGGTACAAAACGACTGTGGTAGTCTCCTCTTTAATTTGCAATTGAAATAAAGACTAGAAAAACCATAGATCGGGTTGCATTGATGGCCAAAAGTTCACGATCTAGCAGGATTTCTACCTCTCAGAAAAAGTTCATCTCAGGACAATCAAAAGGCATCAAACTCTTCAGAATCAAGCAAGCATCAAGACTATGATGATGGATCGTCTGAATCACCGTCATAAGCATTTAGAAAAGCTTCCAAGATCTGGCAATGGTGAAAGGCCCCTTAGAGAGGGATGTTTTTGTCATTAGCACAAAAGGTTTAGGGGGCATTTTGGTCATTATTCTAAAAATTGGGATTTTATTGTAATGTTTTACATTGTTACGAGTCTTATTTTTGAGCATCCACACTTGTTCGGTGGGTCCTCTATATAAACAAGCTTAGGTCAATTGTAAAAGGGCAGGATAAGCATTAAACTTCTTTCCACTTGTCTTTTGCTTCTAACCCTAGGATCTAGCGCTAAGGAGAGAGAAAACTACCCCTGACCCACCCTAATCATGCGGCTCCATTCTCTCTTTCTCTCTTCTTTCTTTATTCTCTCTCTTTACTCGTTGCTTGCCCTACGCAATAACCTGTGCCCACAACAAACGTGCAGTCACGTCTCTTTCTCCTTTCATCTTGAGTGTAAATGCAGCAAACTTGTGGCTCCACATAGCATCCAGCTATTTGACATACGTTCGATTCAATACCTTTTAAAGTCGGCCTAAGAGTTCCAACCTTCAAACCATCTCTCTAACTTCTTCTCCGTACAATCGAGTTGAGCTGTGAGAGACGCATACGCTCTCTCCCTTAGTCACTTGTAGGAGTCTTCTTGAGCCGATAGTCAAGGGAGTCCTAACCCTTCAGCTGCCCTGATCGCCTGAGACCATAGTGTTTGCGCGAATAGGGGGATTCTCGTCATCTTTCTCCCTTATCCCTTCTTTTTGTCAGTCAGTCCTCGTTCGAGTCAGCCAATATAGAGGAGTACAATCGAATCCGCATCACAGTTTTCGGAGCAAAAGAACAAAGCTACGTGTTAAAAGCTTGAGGAGAGTCCCATGTCCAAACTGTGCTGGCAGACAACTAGAGGGCTTCATAGCTATTATAAGAGGAAAAACTGCCTGGGCGTGTCCTCGAACCCCAAATGACGAGGTAAGCACCCAAACGCACCCTCGTCGTAAAATCTCTCTCTTTATTAGTTCCTATTAGGAGAGCACGCATGTGCACACTCACAAACGTGCAGCGCGCGAGGATCCTCTACGGTTGTTTGAGAGATGATTTTATCCCACCATTCGCACGAGGAAAAATCAGGCCCGACCTGTAGGATTTAAGAGTTGAAAAATCTCATATTTTCATTCTCTCAAAAGAGTCTTGAAGGCATTTCATGTTGATGAATTGGACCGTTGGTATAACAGTGATCTGGCTCGGTTGCATGGTCTCTTGAACCTGGATTTGTGGTATGTGGCTTGTATAGACTGGCTATTGGGCCCATGTAGCAGGTTGCCCTAAGGATTGAGCCTGGGAAGTGTGTTGAACTTGGTGTGCCGGTTGTCAGCCTATAGACTCACCCGAGTTGAATTGGGTCAGAGCAGACCCGTCTCTCAGAATTTGGGCTACGTGGCCATGCAAGAAGGCCTACATGATAGTATCACCACTTGACTAGGATGAACAACTCAAGCTGCTACGATGACTAAACCTTGACCTTGGGCAGTGAGGAACATCTGTCCCTGATCTTGATTGGATGATCTGACCCTAAGGTTGGGATATTCTATTGTGGCAACACTAGATTGAAAGAGTGAAGGAAGGCCATAACTACTTCCAGTTGGAGCCGCCCTTTAGGTAGTACTGCACTCATCCTAGTTAGGGTCCACCAAAGGGGTCACAAGCAGTTAAACTATAAGACCCACATTTAAAAAAAAAAAAAAAAAAGAAATCTTAAAAATTTTATTTCAAAACTTTTCTTTTAAAAAACACTCCTTGGTTGTATGAGTATAACTGCCAACTACCATGTCCATCACTGCATTATGTTAAACTGCTTAGAGGGCTCTATGATTGCAGGAGTTAAAACTCCTAACTAAAAATTCGTTTTTCAAAATATCTTTCTCATTTCAAAATTTTCATATATATATATATATATATATATATATATTGTGTTTTAAAAAAACTTTGATTTCTTTGTTAAAATCGTGACCTGTCCAAATGTCCAGGTTCAATTTCAAAATCTCCCCCCCCCTTGTTTTCAAAATTTCTAAAAAGACTTTTTAAAGAGAAGCAGCTTGGACAACCGTATATGATGATTACCGCATTGCCGCCTCATCTCTCTCTTCAAAATTGACTAGGAAAGCATTTTCCTAAACATGAAAAACCTATAGAAGACCTAAGGGCGAACTTGGAACTTACCTAATACTGTTCATGTTCTGTGTTTGATAAAAAAAGGAAGTTAAGTAAGTAATTTCACATTACTATTCATCTTCCCCTCTTTGTGTGTTAAAAAAGTTCCGACCAAAAGGTCGAAACTTGAAATTGGATGTTTTTATAAAACTTCACCCCCGATAAGTTGTGCCCTTCTTCAGTTCTTCGCACCATGCCCCTATCAGCCAGAACCAAGCCAGAGCACTCTCTTCACACTCAGCCCTACTTGCCGCTGAGCCACCCCTCTCTTCTGTTCTTCGCTATCAACCGCTTAGCCATCCCTCTCTTCGCAGCACGCTGCTATCAGCGAGACCCCTCTCTTCACTCAGCCCTCGCTTGGGTTTACTCATCTCTTCTTGAGCTCTGATCTTTACTATTGAGCTCTGATCATATTGATCTTTGCTATTGAGCTTTGATCCTTGCTTTTGAGTTCTGATCCTTGCTATTGCGTTCTAATCCTTGCTAGAGGTACATCTCAATTTTTTCTCTCTCCCTTGATTTTTTTCTCTCTCTGGTTTTTTCTGTATCCCATGGTTTTTTTTTGCTCTCTGATTGCTTTCTCTAGGTTCCGAACATGGTGAAAATGGATCCCACGATTTTTTTTCTATACGATCAGTTTATTCTCTCTTTGGTTTTTTTTTTTATATACATAGATTTTTCACAATTGTTTATTTGGCTCATTGGGTTACTCAACATAGACTTTGATGAGTTGATTAAGATTTTTTTGAGTTGCAAAGATTTTTCTGAGTTACAAGGGGGTGAGTTCCTTCTCCTGAGCCCCATTTTCAAACATTGGTTAAAGCAAAACATTGCATGTTACTCGAGTTAGGCATTTTATGTTTTTCTTTTTGGCATATTTTGAGTTAATTTGCATCATGTGTATTAAAATTTGAGACAAAGTCCAAAAACTTTTGTAGAATGTGATCTGCACCAAAGAAATGATATGGACAAGTTACTATAGGGGAAACAAATGGGGCGAAGAGCAATTTATTAAATGAACTAATGGTAATTGATTTATGTATGTGCTGTAGGAATTGTGCTCTAGGAATTGTGTGTAATTTATTTCTGTATCCGGGGTTTGTTTTATGTATGTGCTGTAGGAATTGAGACTTGTTTCTCTTTGTATGCCATACATGTACACCTCCATTAATGGGCTTATTGTGGTTTTGGCCTCTTGAGTTGGACTTTTTGTTTTTAGTATTATATTCAGCAGGGGTTTGGAATTCCCTTTTTTTTTTTTGACATGAGTAGGATTTCGTATTTTTGGTGCATGCTTTTGTGTTTTCTATTTCTGTTTGGTACATGTGGGGAATTAGGAGAGGGAAATTTGGTTTTCTTGGGGATTGGCAGAAATGTTGGTGGTTTCCAACATTTGAATTTATGCATAGGCGGTTCCTTTGTTGGCTCATGTGTTAAAGGGGCAAGGGGATTGTACTGGGTGAGTAGAGGTTCTTGTTGTTCACTTTCCTATTTTTTTTATTATTATTCATTGTTGTAAAGTGGCCAAATTAGGATTTTACTTACAGTGACTTTAGTTCGCCTGTTTTGAATAAATAGATTGAATATAGGATTGGTTTCAGAAAGCTGGCAGCCTGATATATTTTGAATTGCTTTCCACTTGTATAAGAGGTTTTTGTTTCTTGGTTCTTCGTTATTTGATCTGTTTTCGTTATTTCAATTCCCTCTTATTTAAATTTTTTGTTATTGATCTATGGTTATTTGATTTGATCCTTTATGTCTGGACTTTATCATATCGGTTGTTTGCTTTTCAACTTCTGGGATTTGTTTTTTTGAGTCGTTCCAATAATGACTTCAACAAAGGGTCAACAAAACAAAGAGATAAAAATACTAAAAAAGCAACAAATGAATGCAACTTCTCATCAAAATTGGTCATTAGGCCATTTATTAGATAAGATTGGTCATAAGGCCATTTATATCTAGAGTTTCTTATACAGTGCAAGATTGTTTACTATCTATTTGTGGTTTTAATGGGAGGATTTTGATTTTTTAGAATGTACAATACATGAAGAGGGTTTGTGATTTGCATGTGTAAGTCTCTGTCTTAGTCTTGATGAAGGAAATTTTCAGTATTTATTGTTAATAATTAAATTTTCATTGTTACCTCCAATTCATAGTTGTAGTAACAAAGTAAAAGTTTGATGATAATAATATTGGTAATAATGATGATCTCTAAGTTCTGAGCATGGATATCATTGTTGCACTAGTGAAAAAGAGTTTGAAGGGTATCCTATGGCAAAGGAAATAAATTGATAAAAAGTTGTATCGTAAAAGTTGTTCGAGAAACTGCTGCATTATGGCATTAGTACTTGGGTTTCTTCTTTTATGTGGATATCTTCTTCTTTTACATAATGGGTTATGTATACATCACACTTGCTGCATTTCTTTTAAGAACATAGATAAATGGGCTCCTTTCTTTCTTAGTTTTCTGAAACCTGTGAAGTTCAGTTGCTATTGCTTACTAGCTTGTTTGTTTTCATTTCTGAATTTGTTCTTCACTCAATGGTTTCATTTGTTCCAAGTATTTATTGAAATTGCTTTGCTATTTTTTTTTGAAATTGCTTTGATATACAGCTATGATGTGGGTTCATGAAATCTAATATCTATGATACACAACTATGATGTAGGTTTGCTTATATCTTTTTATGATGTGGGTTTGTTTATATCTTTACGAACACAGGTACCAAAGAGTGTCAGCTTCCCAGGAGGTTATCAAACACAGAAACCAGGAACTTCTTAATTTCTCAGGAGGTTATCAAACACAGAAACCAGGAACTTCTTAACTTCTCAAGGAGGTTATCAAACACAGAAACTAGGAACTTCTTAATAACTTCTAATTTAGAGTTCTTCAGGAACTTCCAATTTACAGTTCATGAACTTGCTTCCAGTTATCAAACAAGCCCTAAGGGAATAAAAGAAAATATCAGGTTCAAGAAGTTGAAATTGTGAAAACCCCTGAAGTTAAGTGGCATGGCCAGAAAATCCAATTCGAGTTTCAAGCTTGTTTAACTTACTGACATCTTACGCCGAAAACCCTGTGATGAAATGCTCTAGGTGGGTGAGCAAGGAGCGCAATGTCTTGGAGGGATAGGTCGTGTACCTTTTGACTATGAAATGTCAGGATAAAATTTAAAATGTTTACATTATCCTTGCCACTCACCTGCCCCTTGAAGGATAGGGAGCACCAAAGAGTGTCAACTTCTTTGCCACTTACAAGTCCCTCGAAGGACAGGGAGCCAAAGAGGGGCAACTGTAGACACCCCATTTTTAAAACTGACAAATTTTGTGGTACTCTTGAACTCTTAGGACCACACTATTCCATTAAATCCCTGAACCATAGACTACCATAGTCTGTGATCCCTATCATGTGATCCAAAATCTTGCGAGACCATTGTTTTAGTAATAAATCAAGTAAAAATAGCAAAAAAATTATTTTTACCTAATTTTAGTAGGCAATATCACAAAAACGTAACTGCTAATTTTGATAAGATTTGAGCTCCCTTTGACCCCCCAAAATGGAAATTTGGCTGGCAAATCTACTTGAAATTGATATATATCCATTCTAGTATAATTTGAACCTTTATGTAACACATTTTTTAACCCATTTAGGGTGGACTTTATTAACCCATAGGTCAATAAATCTGAGAGATAGGGAGAGCCCAAAGAGAAAACCTGTGAGCAAATCCTAGATTTAGGAAAACCTAAGCTTTAGGCCACCTGCAACCCTTAGATTAAGAGATCCATCCAACTAAACCAAGGCCTGGTCAAAACATGAAGAGAGACAGAGATTACGCACCGCATAAATTCAGTTGGTCTTGATACGGGCAAGGCCCTGAAGCGTTGGGAATACAGGGCCAATTGGCCCGGACTGGTATTTTCTTACTCTTTTTGCATTTCTTTTCTTTTATTTATTTATTTTTATTAAAACTAAATCAGTTTTATTGCATTTTATGTTGTATTTCGTATTTCGGATCAAAGCTGACTTGGCCACTGATTTGAGAGTAGATCTGCTCATTTCAAAGTAAATTTGGATCTGCTCATTTCAGAGTAAATTTGGTCTTAGATCAAAATTTGATTGTCCCCACTCTCTATCACTTTTTAAAATCAGTTTGTGGTACGGACCTGAGGGATCTTCCTTGGAAGATCTCTCTGATTTGCATCGTAAACAGTTTTACTATAGAGACATTATTTTTAAAACTAGCAAATTCTGTGATACTTTTGAGCCCTTAGGACCACACTATCCCAATAAACCCCTAAACTATAGACCATCATAATCCGTGATCCCTATCTTGTGATCCAGAATCCTACAAGACCATTTTTTTAGTAATAAATCAAGTACAATAGCAATACAACTTATTTTTACCTTATTTTTGGTAAGTAATATCACAAAAATGCAACTGCTAATTTTAGTCAAATTTGGGCTCCCTTTGACCCCCAAAATGAAAATTTGGCTTGTAAATCTACTTGAAATTGGTATATATCCATTCTAGTATGATTTGAGCCTTTATATAAATACATTTTGTAACCTATTTAGGGTGGATTTTGTTAACCTATAGGTCAAGAAATCTGAGAGATAGAGAGAGCTCAGATAGAAAACCTGTGAGCAAACCCTAGATCTAGGAAAGCCTAAGCTTTAGGCCACCTACAGCCCTGAGATTAATAGATCCATCCAACCAAGCCAAGGCTTGGTCAAAACCTGAAGAGAGACAAAGAGGAAGCACGACATAAACTCAGTCGGTTCTGATACGGGCAAAGCCTCGAAGCCTCGGGAGTACCAGGCCAACTGGTCCGGATTGGTATTTTCTCACTCTTTCTACATTTATTTTATTTATTTATTTATTTTTATTAGAATTAAATCAGTTTTATTGCATTTGATGTTGTATTTCGTATTTCGGATCAATGTTGGCGTAGCCACTGATCTGAGAGTAGATCTGCTCATTTCTTAATAGACATGATCTAAGATCAGAATTTGATTGTCCCCACTCTCTATCACTTTTAAAATCAGTTTTTGGTATAGATCTGAAGGATCTTCATTTGATGATCTCTCCGATTTGCAAACAGTTTGGCACCGACCGTGGGGCATTTTGAGCTAGATTTGTACACGAAAAAAAAAAAAAAAGCCCGAGATCTTCTTTTGAGGGTTTTTTCTTTTAAAAAAAAGAAAAAATAATAAATTTAAAGGCGCTTTATTTAACTGTATCTTGCACTAGTTTCCCTTTTTTTTTTCCATAATTTGGTGCTCATCGCTTTTCTTTTCTTCTACATCTCCATCGATTTTACCTCTTTGGTATCCTGTTAATATTAAAAAAAATAAAAAAAAATTGGGCTTTGATATCCTTATCAACGACTTTTGGATCGTGTTGAATTTTCACAAAATAGCACATTTTTTTTTAGGATTCTCTAATGCTCCAAAAAGATAAAGAAAGAAGGTGTCGAGGGTATGGGGATATATTTTCTTTAATATTTTATCTAATTAATATTTTACCTGTTAGGTCAATATAGGATATAGACTTATCTAGCTTCTTTTTCTAGGTTATCATAATAGCACGGTGAATTAGCAGTAGTGTGAGGTCTCTTAGAAAGATATTATCCTGTTTCTTTTTTAGGTTGTCAATTGGGTGGGAAAGATATGGAGGCTCCTCTAGATCAGAGAAAATACGGAAGGGAGATTGGGGAAAATAGGGAGAAGAAATAGGAAGGAGATTGAGAGAAAATAGGAAAGGGAGATTGAGAGAAAATAGGTAGAAGAAATAGAAAAAAGAGAATGAGAGAAAATAGGGAAAAAAGATCTTGAAGAGAGAGAGGTTTAGGGCGTAGGAGAGAAGAAAAAAAAAAAAGTTTTAATTAGGCTACTTGTTTTTTCAAATTTTTCTTCGTTAAGGCCTTTCTCGTTTTCAAAAAGAAAATTTTATTTAAAAAAAAAACCCTTGTTTTTTAGGTTTTCTTTTTTCCCTAAAAACATGAGAGAGCAACTACCATTTATCATTGGTAGGTGATCAATTATGTCTTGTTGATTTTTTTTTAACTTAAAAAAAAAACAAAAGAACAATAAAAATGAAAATTTAACAATTTTTCAAAAAACAAATCAGCATTTTTTTAGGCATCTTTGTTTTAAAAAAATAGAAATAAAAAAAAAAGCTTTTAAGGGCATCTTGCTAAAAAAATATAAATTTTTTTTTTCAGACCTTTCTTATTTTCAAAAAGAAAATTTTATTACAAAATGCCCTTCTTTTTAGAAGTCTCTTTGGCCATAATTCACAAGAACATTTTTTAGTATTAGTAAGAGGAGGGAGGGTTAAGGATTTATCCGGTGTGAGATATCACATTGTTCGAGGAACCTTAGATGTTGTAGGAGTAAAGGATCATCACCTATTAGAAAATCACCTATTAGAACTGGATCGATGGATTGGACAAATTCTTCATTGATAGACAAAAAATGAAAGAATCTGTCTAATAAGACAACCACAATCAGAGATCAAATAGAAAGGATCAGGATCACAAGAACAAGAAAACAAATTTCCTAACTATAGATATGAATATTAGTCGCAATGAGACAAGTTATAGTGATAAAAGACCAGAATCACAGAAACCTATTTGATAAGTATCCAAAAGAAGAAGTACTCAATTAATCTGTAAATGGTACAATTTTATAAAATGTTTCAATGAAAGAATACACAGGAATGTCCTTCTATGTATGATTGTTTCAAGAAAAAAACAAAACCTCTTTGCTTCAAAAAAAAAAAAAATCTCTTTTGCACAAAAAACAAACAGTTCGTTGTTGTAAAAAGTTGTTTTTTTAGGCCATTCTCTCTCAAAAAGCAAAATCACTTTCTTTCGGAAAAAAAAAAACAGCACTTCTTTAGGCATTGTCGTTTCAAAAAAAAGAAAAAAAACTTAAAAATTGTATTTCAAAACTTTTCTTTAAAAAAAACACTCTATGGTTGTATGAATATAACTGCCAACTACACTATCCATCGATGCATGGCGTTAAACAACTTAAGGGGCTGATGGTTGCAAGAGCTAAAACTGCTAACTAAAAATTTGTTTTTCAAAATATTTGTCTCATTTCAAAATTTTTATTATGTCTTGTGTTTCAAGAAATGTTTGATTTTTTTGTTAAAATTGTGACTTGTCCAAAGCTCCAGGTTCTATTTCAAAATTCGTCCCTTGTTTTCAAAATTTCTAAAAAGACTTTTAAAGCCGAAGGACCTTGGATACCCGTATATGATAATTACCACATCGTTGCCTCATCTCTCTCTTCAGAATTGACAGGGTATGCCTTTTTTTAAATAAGAGAAACCTATAGAGGACCTTAGGAAATACTAAGGGTGAAATTGTAAAAATCCCTGAAGTTAAGTGGCTAGAACGTTCAACTCGAGTTTCAAGCTTGTGTGACTCACCGATATCTTACATAAAAAATCCTATAATGAAAATGCCCTAAGTAGGTGAGCGGAGAGCGTTATGTCTTGGAGGGATAGTTGGTGTGCCCTCTAACCACGAAACGTCAAAATGAAATTTAAAATATCTACATTATCTTCGCCACTCATTTGCCCCTTGAAGGACAGGGAACGTCCAATAGTGTGTACTTCTTTGTCACTCACCTATCCCTCGAAGTACAGGGAGTGCCAAAGAGGTGCAACTGTAGACATCCCATTTTTAAAACTAGCAAATAATGTGATATTCTTGAATCCTTATGACCACACTATCCTAGTAAACCCCCGAACCATAGACCATCATAGTCCACGATCCCTATCATGTGATCAAGAATCCTGCAAGACCATGGTTTTAGTAATAAATCAAGTTAAAATACCCAAACAACTTATTTTTACCTAATTTTTGGTAGGCAATATTACAAAAACGCGATTACAAATTTTGGTCAGATTTGAGCACCCTTTGACCCACAAAATGAAAATTTGATTGGTAAATCTGCTTGAAATTGATATATCTATTTTTGTATGATTTGGGCTTTATATAAGTAGATTTTGTGACCCATTTAGGGTTAGACTTTGTGAACCCATAGGCTAGGAAATCTGAGAGATAGAGAGAGCCTAGGAAGAAAACTGTGAGAAAACCTAGATCTAGTGATGTAATCTTAAACCCTAGCCCTCCTGAAACCAACTTTTGGCCTAGATCAGCAAACCTCTAGTTCAACCAAGCCAATGTTTGAGGAAGTTTGAAGAGAAAACAATAGAGAACATATGTAACAATAGAGAACATATGTACATAGTCGTGGATCTGATACAGGCGAGGTATTTTCCTCATCATCTCTTTTTCTTTTATTTTTCATTTATTTTATTAGATTTATGATTTATTATTATTATTATTATTATTCCTTCGTGCTTTTTGACCAAACTGTTTACAATGCAAATTGGAGATATCTTCAGAGGAAGATCCCTCAGATCTATACCCCAAACTGATTTTAAAAAGAGTGATAGAGAGTGGGGAATATCAAATTATGATATGATGTCAGATCTATTAAAAAATGAATAGATCAGTTCTCAGATCATTGGCAGAGCCAACATCGATTCAAAATGCACAAAAGATTGAATAAATTAAAAATAAAATCCTAGATCTAACAAAATAACTGAAAATAAAGAAGGAAAAGATGATGATGAGGAAAATATCTGGTCGGGCCAATTGGCCTGGGGCACCCGAGGCTTCGAGGCCTCACCTGTATTAGAACCATGGTTGTATACATGTCTTATGTTGTTCTCTCTTCAAACATGACCAAACCTTGGCTATGTTGAACTAGAGTTTTACCGATCTAGGCTAAAAGTTGGTTTCAAGGGAGGGGGCTAGGGCTTAAGCTTGCTTCTCTAGATTTAGGGTTGCTCTCCGGCTCTCAAATTTCCTGGCTTATGAGTTAACAAAATGTATTTATATAAAGGCTCAAATCATACTAGAATGAATATATACCAATTTCAAGTTGATTTGCCAGCGAAATTTCCATTTTGGGGGTCAAAGGGATCCCAAATCTGACCAAAATTAGCAATTGCGCTTTTGTGATATTACCTACAAAAAATTAGGTAAAAATTAGATGTTTTGCTATTTTTACTTGATTTATTATTAAAACAATGGTCTTACGGGATTTTGAATCACATGATAGGGATCACGGACTATGATGGTTTATGGTTCGGGGATTTGCCTGTTTTAAAAAAAGGGTGCCTACAGACTTATATCCCACAATATTCGCACTGCTCATCCAACAAGAGATGATCTGCCCTCACCCACTCAAAAGGGCGAGGAATCTATCCAAGGCATGTGAATATTTGTGGTGTGGCTACCATCAAATGAGGGGGCATGAAATTGTTAGTGCATATTTTTGACACACAAATTCTCTGATACGAATAATAGAGGAGGCGGTTGCGAGTTAGGCTTGTAGGTGCCAGTCACGCCTATGGAATACGGAAGCCCCACACAAATAAGCCTTATTTTGAAGAGCCCTATTAGAGACATTATATCGGCTCCAAATCAAGCACGAGTCTCCTATGATGATCCTAGGATGCCCTCCAAGTTTCGTCCAATTTGGGTGCAAAACAGGTACAAAATTAGTTTTTGGCACAGGCCACTAAAATAACTATGGTGCACCAAAGCTAGAACTCTACTTTTGAGAACTCTAGTGACCATGGGACCACCACCAATGGATTCAGAAGGCCGATCTAAGCCACCCTGTCAAACTTCAGCTCAATCCAACCTTCCAACGTTGTATTTTCTATAAATGGAAAAAACTTTACTATTCGCTTGAACCCTTTTGAACAAGTTACTATTTATAGTAACTATGTTTTCCAAAAATGGGGAAACTTGTGAAACTTGTTTCTCTCTCGTCTTAAAGCGAATCGACTCCAAATTCAAGCATGTCATTCCCCTCTGGCGGGTGGTATGCACCATGGGGACCCACATATAGGGAGAAACCTTAGAGAGAACGTCGTGGAAAACCATAAAATTGTAGAAAAATTCAACAACGTATGACCTCAAGGCCAAGTCCATTGCGATCGGGACCCGAAGGGCTTCGTTTTGAGTACTTTTTTGCTTGAAATAAAAGTCAGGCAGGTGACCTATTAAGGCTTGAAAAAATGTATACTTTCTGATAGCCGAAATCCCATTTTCTGATGATCATCCAAATTTAAAAAATGATCACGTGACACTCAAATCAAGGGATTTCATTGCGAAAAGATCACACCGAATTTCCCTTTAATTTGAAATAAAGGAAAGGACAAAAAACACGGTGAATCAAGCTACACCACGGATTGAAGTTCTTTAGTTATGGATTTGGCCGGTTTTTTCGGTTCATGACCAAAAGTTCAATTCAAGGTTCAAAATGGGGTATCAAATCAATCGGCACAAGACGACCATCATTTCCACAGTGTTGGATCAACTAAATGTCACCATAAGGCACCGAAAAAGGCCCCAAGGCATGGCTACGGCAAGAGGCCCCTCCAAAAGGTATGATTTTGTCATTTCTAAGATTCTAAACAAGGGCAAAATGGTTATTATGTATAAAAGCGGGATTGATTATTTTATGCACTTCAATGCTCTTTTTTTTTAGTAATTTTGTTGTCTTTTGATCACCCACATTTGTTTTGTGGAGATCCTATATAAGTTCTTTACACCATTAGTAAACTAATGCCATTCATGGGCCAAATGGTTCTCCTAGCTAGCTATGCAGAATTGACTACCGACTACATCCATATTTGAGCAACGGGATATTCATATCGCTACTATCTGTCCATTTTGTAGGAACAACGAGGAAAACATACGTCATCTCCTATTTCATTACAATTTCTCACAGGGCATTTGGCGGTCTTTAGCTTGGCGGTGTGGCAAGAGGTATATGCTTGGAACTTTTGGGCAAGATACTCTTCGTAGTTGGCTAACCTTCAGATTCAAGTTAGATGGGTTTCTTAACATCTGGATGCCTATCTTCTTCACGATAATCTGGTTTCTGTGGGAGGAGCGAAACAGAATAATCTTTCGAACTAATGCATCAAGAAGAGAACAGGTTGTCATTAGGATTGCTTCACATGTAAAGGCCATTGCAGATGTTAAAAAATGAGCCTTTCATCTATCAGAAAAGGTGATTATTGGCAATCTACAGATTAAGTGGGGTCAGCTGAAGTCAAAATACATGATCTCAGATGCCTGGTCACTTCCAGAAGCTCGTTGTTATAAGCTGAACATTGGTGGTGTGGCCTTGCATACTGGTTTGGCAGGTGGTGGTGGGTTCATAAGAATTTGCAATGGTGGATTTGTGGCGGCGTTTGCTAAACACTTTGGTTTTGTATTCAATAATTTTGCTGAATTCTAGGCTCTAGAAGAAGGCATTATTTTAGCTATTCAAAAGGTTGCTTACCGATACAGATAAAGAGTGACTCATCTCTATTAGTGGATACTATTAAAAATCAACGTCGTGCTCCTTGGAGATTACAAACGATAGTTGACAATTGTCGTACAAGGTTATCGCCTCACATGTGGTTTATTGCTCATGTTTTTTGTGAGGCGAATATGGTAGTTGATGCCCTCATTAAGAGAGAATCGGTTTATACAGGAGCCACTATTTGGCATAATCGTCCGCCTGGCTCTCTTTTCTCTCTTCTTTTACTACATGATTTGGCCCAGTGCCCTATTATAGGGTGTATAATAATGTGTTATTCGTTTTCTATTACTGAAAAATGGGGTAGGGGGCCTTCTCCCCAACTAACTTGCCCCCAAAAAAAAAAGTAAGAAAAAAATTGGAAATAAGACACAAAAATTCTAGGCCCCCTACCCGATTGGGGGCAAGTTAGTTGGGGAGTTAGTTGGGGGTCTTTGGAGGACACCTAGCTACCTAGTCCAAGCCTTTGGCCTACTTGGTAGGTACCGAACCACTTTCTCTCTCCTCTCGTTCTTCTCCCTTCCTCTTTCTTCTTCTTCTTCCCTCTCTTTCTCGCTCCTCACCTGAGAACCAGGCAGCTTTGTTGCCCAGCCCCTTTGCCCCTTTTTCTCTCTCTCTCTTTATCATCTCACCTGAGAACCAGGCAGCTTTGTTGCCCAGCTCCTTTGCCCCTTTTTCTCTCTCTCTCTTTGTCATCCCTCAGAGAGCCAGGCGGTTAAGCTGCCCAACTCCCTTTCTCTCTCTCTTTCCTCTTCTCTCTCTCTTTCTCTCTCTCTCTTGAAGAGCCAAGTGTCTAGGCCACCCAGATCCTCCTCTCCCTCTCTTTTCTCTCTCTCCTCGCTCTCTTTCCCCCTCTCTTGGAAAGTCGAGCGACTAGGCCTCCCAGCTCCGCTCTCTCCCTTTTGTTTCTCATTCTCTCTCTCTCTCACTCTCTCCTCTTTCTCTCTCGCTCTCAAGAGGTAGGAGGCTGGGGCGCCCCCCTCTCTTTCTCTCCCTCTTTCTTCTCTTTTCTCTTCCCCCTTTTCTCTCTCTTCTTAAGAATGAGGCGGCTAGGCCACCCCACCTCTCTCACTCTCTTTTCTTTCTATCTCTCACTCTCTTTTCTTCCCATCTCTCTCTTTCTCTCACTCTCTTCTACTCTCCTTCTTATCTCTCTCTCTTACTTCCTTTTACTTTCTTTACTCTCATTTATTTCTATTTTAACTCTATTGAGGAGGTCTAAGCATTAGGCTGACCTTGGGGCTTTCTAGCACCCAAGAAGTTTACGTCTTTTGTTGTACCTCCGGGGTATTAGGCTTAGGCCTAATACCTTTGTTTGGATCAACCGGTAAAGCCTCCTGGGAGAGGTGACGTTGGAAGGCTGCAGAATTATAGAGTGCCTCTTTTTCTCTCATTCTTCTTCCTTTCTTCTCCCCCCCCCCCTCTCTCCTCATACATTCTTTGAGGAGGTTCGAGCATTAGGCTGAACTTAGGGCTTTCAACCGACAAGGCCCCTTGGCGGAAGTGATGCCGAAAGGCTGTAGAATTGAAGAGTGATCCCCTTCCTCCCTTTTCTTCATTCTTCTTTGTCTTCACCCCTTCTTCCTACCTACCCCCTTTTACCCCATCCAAGGCCCAAGATTAGCCAACTCAAGCTCACTACTTCAAAACCATCATCAACTAGGCGAACCAATATTGGCCTTGAATTTCGTACCAAAAGCACACAAGAACCAAATGAAGTGTGATTGGAGGGAGCGAGACCCAGACCATGCCAAGAAGGCTAGGGCCTTCCGAACTGATCTAAGAGGGCTAGCTGAGCCCCGGTGTGCCCATGAACCCAACTACGCAAGGTAGACGTCTGACTCCCTTACCACCTAAAATCTCTATCATTGTTGGCACCTTTCTGTACATGCTCGCTGTTTTTTGGAAGTGCGACCTCGACCGAGCCCCATAAATCGGGTAGAAGCAGTCTCGACCGAGACCCATAAATCGGGCACCCGACAGAGAGCCGAGATAGTGGGGTGACCAACTGGCGACTCCATTAGGGACACATCACTCCAAGGGTGGTTTCGCTTGTTTTCTAAAACACTCACATTAAAATGAATCCGGGGTTATCCAACTCCTACATCCGGGTGGGAGACTTCATGATCTCTCTACCCTGGAATATGTCCCTAGGGAATCGGGTTTTTCAACCTGCTCTTCACACTCTTCTCTTGTGAGGCGATGCAGCCTCTCGCATTTGGGCTCCGGCCCAACTTGGATCGAAAAGGGACATTTGAGTCCCTTACTCCCCACCTCCCGACACCAATGGCGGAGCTATTGCGGTCAAATGCATTGGTGGCACAAAGGCCACCACCCTCCATATTCACATGGTTACTGGCGGCTCACTCGCCAGTCATAGTTCACGAGGCACCCAAAGCAGGACCCCCTTTCTTGTTGCAAACAACAATCCATTTGCCACTGCTTCTGTAGGCGACCGAAAGACCACGCCCCATAAGCTCTACACGCAGCCTAGTGACACCATCACTAATGTCACTCGCACCACTCATTCCGGAGGTAATGCTGCCAGCACTTCATCTTCAAGTAGCTGAAAGGCCACCCCGCACATCACCACTCATAAGACTGGCAGCCCAACCACTGGTCTCCCACCACGGGGAAGGCCCAAGGCCATTCCTTCCTACCCACCAACATAGAGGAAATGTTTCCATGATATCACAATAATCTTTGAAATTAGATAAACCATAGTTATCAAGACCAAATCGAACTGTTGACCGATGCCTTGGCCGATTTAATCCATCATAAAAGTTTAAGTTTGGTAAAAAATCTGTCAAAACCAATATTTGATCGGTTTTGACCAGTTGGACTAATCGAGTTTAATGGGTTCGGCTATCAAAATGAATTCGGTAGATTTTTAGATAAAATTTATATTTTATATTGTGATATCTAATTTTTTTTTTTTCTTCTAAAATACGGTCCAACCGTTTGGACTAGTTGTTGGACCGATTTTGACTTGATCAAACCCCTTACCAGTTGGGTGGTTAGTCCTATCATGATAACATTGATATAAATATGGGCTCCAATTTTTGTGACCATTCTTCAAGAAGCAGTTATTGTGAATTTTTTTATTCACTCAACCTAATTTCTCTAAAATATAGAAAAACTCAACACTTCTTATGCTGAGATCCTGCAGGAGGGGTGTAAAAACGCTATGTAAGTGCTATAAACGAAAAAATGGGTATATAAAAAAATGGGTTTAAAAAATGAGCCTAACATAAATGTGGGAAACTATGTCTTAAGAACTGAAATGGTGGGTTGAGTCACCCACCTACTATTTGAACAGGCTCGTAACTGTCTGAGTTGGCTCGTCAGTCCTCCGAGGTTTTCTAATTGACAAAAAAAAAAAAAACAAACTAGCTACGGCATTTATGAGTTAAAACATTGACTAAAATGCTTAAAAAGGGAGTATCAATTTGAGGCGATAAGGAAATGAAAGAGGGAAAATACTTTGATAAATATAGGGAAAATATGTCATGGTATTTTATAGAAAAGTATATAATAAAACTTTATATTTAGTAATATAATCACTACCTTTATATAAGCCAAAAGATAGGCTACTCCCACAGGAGCATAGTGTCCATTTGCTCCCTCGGGTAATTCTCAAGTTAGAAATATTTTTAGTACCTAAATTTTGGAAATTTGGTAGATATCAACATTAAAAAGAAATTTTACAAAGCACGTGTTCTATGCGCTTGAAATGAAATGCCCCAAGATTGAACAACGAACATCCCATTTTCGGAGGACAAGATCAAGTTGTCGAAAAACCTCATAATCCAATTTTTTTCTTTTAAAAAATACCAGCCAGTTATTCTTAGTTGGATCCCAAAAACTCAAATTAAAAAAAATCTTTCAAAATATCTCTTTTACCCGAGGGAGTTACAATACAATATGCTCGCGATACACCTTCTATATAAGAGATTGTCTACAAAGAGACCATTTGTACATGGAAGTCACAATCAATCCATCTAATTAGATGTCAAATTAGATGGCTTCGGGTGAGTTACCAAGTCCGAGAAACTTTTTTTTTACAGAACTTCTTCTATCCAATGACACTTTTACAACCACATATTTTGAAATTTAAAGTATAAAAATAATTGTGACCTCCATATATAAAAGATAAATGGTTACACAATCCCTTCCTTTATATGAACTAAAAAATTGGAACACCTTTGTATGAACTGAAAAAATGGAACAAGAAAATGCTTTGCTTGGCTAGGTATGGCTCACATCACACTGAGTCAACATAAGGTTTTTAACACACACTGGAAATATCCAAAATTGATCCATGTGTGTATTTCAGCTTACTATGCAGTTGCTTGCCCCCTCTGTTTACAGTTCTATACGACCAAATGTGCGTTTGCACGTTGCATCGTGAGACATTGTATGAAAAAATTCTTTTGCATTTAATATAAATTAAAACTGGCATATTTATTTTTTGTTTTCATTTAGTTTTTAGTTATTCAATGTTTCTCCAAAAAAAATTTTGGCCTAATTTTTATGCTATTGTGTTTAAGTATTTCTACTTTTTGCATTTTAGCTATTTTACATTTCTCTAAGTAAATAATGAACGCTATTTGGATATAAATCCTTCTGTGGTAGGACTTAAATTTAGCTTGACATATTTATGGAGGAGGCTATTCAATTTCTTAACATATTGAATTGGATAACAAATGTGAGAAATTTTTAAGGCTTCCCATATGACTTTTGCTAGAATTATGAAAACAAAACAAGAGAGGACTTTAAGCAGAGTGATTTTATGGCAATTTTGGGGAAACAAGAGTCACTGAGAGAAATTCAAAATATCATACTTTTGTTTATTCCCCCTTGCATATATTTCAAAATTTTATTTTGAAATGAATATTTCATTGGTGAAATGGATGAAACATACATTCATTCACCATGTGGGGCACATCGCATGGATAAAAAATGGAAGAAAAATGTAAGGTAGTATTTTAAAACCCGGCGATTCTCAATCCAAATTATCAATTTGGATGGGAATGGGACCAAACTGGTCCTGAGATGGTATGGGTCCCAACCTAGTTCATCTCTGAGACCTCCCCTCTCAAATATATTTCTTTTACTTTTTTATGCTTGTCTAAAGTTTTTTTAGGTTCCCTCATATCCCTATCTTATAAACCTCTATTTATAGTTATTTTTAAATATTTTTTAGATCATCAAATTTGAACCGATTTAAAACTGATCCGAATCGCCAATCCAACCGCCCTAGATCGATTTGTAGGTAAATAATCTGCAACCCACCCCACCAATTGGGGTTTTAAAACACTGGTGTAAGGCGTGCAACCCACCCCACTAATTGGGGTTTTAAAACACTGGTGTAAGGCGTATAAACAGTGAGTGATGGTATCCTTGCCATAGGATATCCATTTCAGGAATTGACTAGCTAAGATGTTGTGGTACCATAATAAAAATATCCAAGCACCCAAGAATACGGTATGCTAATCAAAAGGGGTTATCTACAATGAGAAAATTTATCTTGGTATAGGGATATCATAATTACTTATAAGATGTGAAATTTGATACTTTGGATGTATTACAAAATTCAAAATTACATACAACGGTTAAAATTAATTGTGACCACTTTATAACAAAGTAAATGGTATCCTTATATACTTTCCGTGTATTTTGATGACCTAAGCTAAAACTTTGAATTGATAGGGTTGTTCTTTTAATTTTGATGACGTAAGCTGAAACTTTGAATTGATAGGGTTGTTCTTTTCTACAGCGTTCCAAGACTACCAAAACCCCGTATTTGTTGGACTATAGGTCCCAGCCCTATCGCAATTCTTGAGTGTCTGTTTCTACAATCCGCACCGTCTATTTGTACACTATTTAGATTTACATTTAAGAGCCTATTTTCTTCCTGGAGTTGACTACAACGTGAATCAAAATTTATTTTCAAAATTTTGGGTCCTAAAATCTATCCACAAGCCTCTATCAACCGTGTAGGAGTCTATTATTAAATTTTCCTTGAGACACTATTTTATCCTTGGATAATAATTAGGGAAACTCATTAAAATAAAAAAATATATAAAGAGACTATTTACTTTTAATACAATAAATTTACAATTACCTTTTTCTCTCGGATTTCATAGCGGATGGTCATGCGAGTGTCATTTACTAGACTTAGCGGATGGTTGTTCGGGTGCCATTTACTAGACTAAAAGTTCAAAGAAAAAAGAAAAGTCTTGAATTTCATGACACACCTTAAGCCATCTAATTTGACATATAATGACTAGACGTAATTGTGATATCCTTGTAACAAAGATAAGTAGTCTCATAGTATTAAGTCCCCGTTAAAATACATGAGATTCGTATAAAGCGCACTCTTTATATTGTAGAAGCAAGGCACATCTCTAAAATTTGCTTGGAGATGTAATTTTAGTGTCGGAAATCCTATGATTTCTTCAAAATATTTATTTTCTCTAACTTATGAAATTTAGAAAATAAAAATAATATAGATGGGGCAGACATATAAATACCTAATAATCTTAAAAAAGAGAGGGTCTATATAACTTGTTAGAAGCACTATTTTTATGACTTAAATTCCTTTTATTTTTTTTCATATCCGCTCAAAGTCGAGATGATTAATAAAAAAATTGGAACCTTATATTAATTTTTTTAATTAATTTACCCGTATATTTTGATTTAATTTCAAAGTACCAATCATAATACACAAAAGAGTAACTATACAGTGCGCATCCACTGAAATAGAACCTCCATCGCTCCAGTGGTCTAAACCATCGATCAGTCCCAACATATGCACAAAACCAACGACCTAGATTTCCCCGATGAGCATCCGTCAGCTACTGATGGACCGCTGCGATATGAGCTGCTCCTCAGTGAGAAAGCAGCTATGGAAGCCATAGGGCACACGCTGGGGCAACCTCACTGAGGCCACGATCTTCAGATCGGACGATGCCACGTCCATGACCACGAAGCGAGCCTCCCCAGTGGCCTCCTCATGCAAAAACGCCACCACATAACCATCGTCCTCACTCTCACTGTCACTCTGTCTCTTGGCCACGAACGCCGGCTCACTCCCAAACCAGCCCTCCTCATAAACTCTCTGAGCCACAACGCACTCTCCCTTCCCTTCTCTTTCTAAATCAAGCTTCACAACGCCCTTGATCTTAGGCATCGGTGCGCCGATCGACATATATGCGAATCGATTCTTTCGACCCAAAAATCGTTGGTTTATGATCCCGAACTCGAGATTCATGGTGGAGACAGGCCTCCGAGTAACTGCACCGGTTTTCAGATCGAGCCTCACGATCTCGACGGAGGAGTGGATGAGATGCATGGCCTCCAGTGCGTGTTCCGCAGGGAATGTGTTTGGCGTGACGATCGTGATTGCGTTGGGGCCTTCGTCCCAGGCATTCACTAAGTGGAAGAAGTTGCATCCAGGTATGTCGAACCACCGCACGTCGCCACTGAACGAATCACGGGGCATGACGCCAAGTCGTGGGACCTTGCTCGAGTTGGATGCGGCTGGCGCACCCCCTGTCACAAGCCCCGCTGGGTCCATCGTGATCTGGTTCTCATGGAAAATCGCGTACTTCTCTGTTATTGTGAAATCGTGCATAAATGGCGGCGACAGCACTGAAAACACCGGCACGTCGGGAAATTTCGAGCCATTTTTGTCGAATCGAAAGTAGGTTAGAAATGGAGGAATCGGAGCATAACGAAAGGCGAAGGTCTCTCTGGTTTTGGGATCGGTTTTCGGGTGAGCAGTCATGCCAAGAGCCAGTCGGCCTTCAAAGTTTTCACGGCCCATGGTTTCGATATCGCCCTGATCAGTGACCCTTATTGCGTAAGGCAAGTCAGACTCGCCCAACGCATACAGTGTGCCACCAAAGAAGGCGAAGCTTGTGTTTGCAACGCCGCCGCCACGCGTAAGGTCGATCTCCCCTGCAAGCACGCGAGCCCCAAGCACAGCGCCACGCGTGACGCCTGAGATCCCGGACATGGCTCCAAAGAAATTGGGGTAAACAGCACCACAGGCCTTGCGCTCAAGGTCATATTTGTATGTTTTGACGAATCGGGCTGAGTAGGTTGCTTGCCCGTTGCTAATGCGAAGGCAATGAACCATGCCATCACCGTCGAAGAGATGGTACGCGCCTCGCGGTAGGTGCGCAGGGTTCGGACCATTGCGTAGATACGCACCATTGATGCAAGAGGGGAGGGTGCCCTCGATTTCGAGGCAAGGAGTCGGAGGAAGCTCCGAAACAGGGTGGAAGTTACCTGCTAAAACGTGTTTCGGGTCGATAGAGGGGCGGGGAGGGGGCTCAATGAAGCTGGTTATGAAGCCATCCATTGTGTTGCAGAGCGTGCTCACGAGCGATGGTTGGCCCACAGGCCGCTCGGCCCTGCGTGGCCTCACGCGGGGCTGGAGAGTGGCGCGTCGTGCTTGTGGTGTCACCGTGGCTGGTTTTTCCAAGATTGATGGCTTCCCGTTGGACGCCGGCGCTTCGGGTTTGGCGTCATATTGCGATGTTGGTTTTTCTTGGATTTGAACAGCTGAGATTGGAGGAAGGCGGACGCAGGTTGGAACCGGAATCGGTCTTGGTGGTGAATGGTGGCAGAGAGAGGTGGAGAATAAGGAGGAAGAGAAGGCGTCCATTCGAGTCGGTGATGGTGATGGTGGTTGTTGTAGTGGATAAAGGGATTAAGAGAAGGCGTACAAATATATATAGAGTTTTTTTTTTTTTTTGTTAATAATAAAAAAAAAAAAACCCTTAAGAGTGAAATTGGTATGAAACTTACCTGACCTAATTTTTACGTTTTTTCTCAAAATACGCTTTATACAATATACCTCCAACCAAATAAAAAATGCATAAACTTTCCCTTCTTACTTTTATTACCCACACCTCTCTCACCTCTATCCCACTAGATACTGTGTAAATGTGGTTGGCAGTAGGACCTTGACACTTTGAATAGGGGCCAAGACACTATGTAGATGTGGTGGGCAGTAGCTCTGGCACTATGTAAAATATGTTCGGACCGCAGCGCTCTCTTTTCTCTATCCCATTAGAATAGGCGCCCTCTATCCCACTAGAATAGGGGCCCAGATATTGTGTAAATGGGGTTTACAATAGAAGTGCTCTATTCCACTAGAATAGGGATCCAGATACTGGGTAAATAAGGTTCACAGTAGGGCTGACATTGTGTAAAAATGTGGTCGTACATTAAGGATCTTGAACTTGGACACTGTATAAATGTGGTTCGTAGTAGGGTCTCTTGGCACTGTATAAAGTGCGGTCGTAGGGCTCTCTCTTCTCTATCCCACTAGAATAGGCACCCTCTATCCCACTAGAATAGGGGCCTAGACACTGTGTAAATGTTGTTCACAATAGGGCTCGGACACTGTGTAAAGTGTAGTCAGACAGTAGAGCTTCTGAACTGTTTGAAGTGCTCTTCGGTAATAGGGGTTCGACACTACAGTAGGGCTCCTGAACTGTTTCAAGTCCGGCAATAGGGCTCCGACACTATGTAAATTACAGTCCAACAATTGCAAAAGGCGATCCGGCAATTGCAAAGGGTAGTTGCAAGGGGCGGTGCGACAATAGTTGTTACTAGATTCCAGCGCTTCGGTACTATGTAAAAGGTGATCCGGTAGCACTCAGTTTCAGTGTGGCAGTTCTCTTAAGGCGGTCCGGTACTTGTACGATCCATAGATTTCAGGGCTTCGGTATTATGTAAAAGACGATCCGGTAGTACTCAGTTTCAATGTGGCAGTTCTTTTAAGGCAGTCCGATACTTGTCCGATCCAGCAATATGCTACTAGGCCCAAAAGTCAATGTCATGGCCAAAATGGCTTTTATATATGGGAAGGGCATTTCTATCTAAAAATAAACTTTTTTCTTTTAAAGGTATTTGCATAGAAAGTTTATATGGGAAGGGCATTTCTATCTAAAAATAAACTTTTTTCTTTTAACAGTATTTGCATAGAAAGTTTGTTTTGAAAAAAAAATGAGAGAAAAAATTAGGATGGACATTGGAGGTTTTATTATTATTATTATTATTATTATTATTTATAATTTTCTCTTGAGTTTTTTTAGGCAAATACTATATAGAGAAAGTTACGACGGTGAGCCTCGTGTAAGAGATGGGGAAATATCAAAATGACGTTGGAGGGGGGCGTTTGCCTTGATAGTGGTATTAGATGACACGTAAAGGGCAAGAGTACCACTCAATAAAGATGATGGAAAAGTTTATATAGAGCGTAGGCTCTAAACAATTAAATTAAAGCCTACCTCAAAAATTTCATTAGAAGAGGTTATTTCGATGCTTAAATACCCTCAAATTGATCATCTCGACATCAAGATATATGGACTTAAGAAAAAAAAAGATTTTAAAATTTGAAAATAGTATATCTTGTAATGCATTTTTTTTATCGTCAATTTTTAAGTTATTCAACTTTTTCATAGATCTGCTCAATCTACATTATTTTGTAAGCTTTAAAGATGGAAATATATTTTAAGGCTAACCAACGATTTTCAGTATTGAAACTACGTTTATCGATACTATTTGAAGGTAGGCTCTAATTTGATTGTTTAAAACCTCGGCTCTACACAAACCTTACCAACAAAGGAAAGGGTCATTTACTTTAGTTGGGATGCGAAGGAAACAGGCTTTATATATAACCCATGTGGGGTATCCTGTAGAGACAAGGACATAAACTGAGGGATAATGGTCCAAAGATGAGAGAAGTGGAGCTCACTCAAAATTATGAAGGATCCAATTATTAATATATGGGAAAAGTTTTTATAGAGTTGAGGCTCTAAGCAATTAAATTCAAGACTACCTCAAAAATATCACTAGAAGAGGTTGTTTTGATGTCCAAATATCTTCAAATTCATCATCTCGATATCAAGATGCATAGACATGAGAAAAAAATGGATTTCAAGTTTTGAAAATAGCGTATTTTATAACGCATTTTTGGACCGTCAATTTTCAAGATTTTGAAGCTTTCATATATCTTTTGATTTACACTATGTTTTAAGCTTTAAACTTTATAAATAAAGATGAAAATATACTTCAAGGCTATCAAAAAGATTTTCAATATTGAAACTTGACAATATTTGAAGGTAGGCTCTAATTTGATTGTTTAGAGCATAGGCTCTATACAAACCGCACCCTTAATATATTCGGGGAATGGCATTTGTGGATCATAGATGAGAGAGTCGACATCGATGGTAGCATTGCGTTTCATACACGAATGAGTGTTTTATGGAGGTTAAAGATTTAATGTTTTTATTTTTTTAAGGGTGCAGATTGTATAGAGCCTAGGCCCTAAACAATCAAATTAGAGCCTACCTTCAAATAGTGTCGAGAAATGCAGTTTCGATACTGGAAATCTTTTTGATAACCTTAAAATGCATTTTCATCTTTATTTATAAGGTTTAAAGCTTAAAAAATAGTGTAGATCGACAGATCTATGAAAACTTAAAAATCTTGAAAATTGACAGTTAAAAAATGCGTTACAAAATACACTATTTTCGAAACTTGAAATCCATTTTTTTTCTCATGCCCATGTATCTTGATGTCGAGATGATCACTTTGAGGATATTTGGGCATCAAAACAACATCTTCTAGTGAAAGTTTTGAAGTAGGCTCAAATTTGATTGTTCAGAGCCTCGGCTCTATATAAACTTTTCCTTTTTTTAATATGAGTGGAAAGGCCTTTTGGCCGCCGTAAAAAAATGAAGTTCTATACTTCGTTCCATACTCGCGGGAACATTTTCTCCATTTACTCCCTCTATTGAAAATTAATCTAGGAGTAATTTTGGGATTTAAAAATTTACAAAAGCAGGAAAAGAAAAAGGACAATATCCAAGGCTCTATGCATCTGTTTGAAAAATAATAATTGATGTAGCTGAAAATTACTGACTGTTAATAACTGACAAAACAACCATGTTTTAGAGAGAGAAATAAAAAACTAAAAACAAAAACAGTAAGGAGATAGCACCAACATGCAACTTCTAGTCCTCCACCACGCACCCACAAAAGCAAAAAGAAAAATGCCTCTCTCGCTCTCTACATGCTCTGTAGAAATTTGTTTTTCTATTTCACGTACAAAAGCCAAAAAGCCCCATCACAATGAGGCTTCTATTCTTTTGACTTCCTCTCTATAAGGGTGCATTTCTGTTTTTGAAAGATATCTTCTGGAAAGTTGAATGTTTTGTTATGAAAAGTTTAAATAAGTTATGGGTACTGTGTTTGATAACATGTTGGAATGTCAAAAAAGTTATGGGTACTGTGTTTGATCACATATACATATTAACCATATAAATATAAATATATAACATAATATAATATACAATATAATATATGTTATATATTTTATTAATGTATATTTGTATTATATATAACATCAAATATAATAAAAGATATTTATATATTATATGAAATAAATAGTAATATTATATCTTATATGTAATATATAATTAATATATACTATATAATATAAATTATATTAATAAAATAAATATAATAGTAATATTATATTAAATTATATCATATTAATAATATTAATATTATGCGTTTATATTATGCATAGTGAATAGTGATCAACAAAAAAGTTCTGAAAGGTTAAGTTTTTATTCCCTCCCCCTTTTATTCTTTCACTTTTAACAAGAGAATGGGAACTTTTGTTGAAAGATTAGTTTCTGAACCTTTCATGAAAAGTGTGAAACAAATGCTGAATTTTTTCAAAATTTGAAAGAATACTTTCAAAAAAACAAACAAGCCTTGAAAGATTCCTTTCCTTGCCATGTCAAAGGATATCTTTTACTCCTACTTTTATCTTCTAAAGGCAAATTTGCCTAAAACCAACTCAACATCAAAAAAGTATCGACCAACTTTTAATTCTAACAATAGTATAAACTCTTAATGAAGTTAAACATGGGACTCTCACTCTAAATAAAATGGACTCTAGGAAAATTTAAATAAAACGAACTCTAAGAGAAATTTAAATAAAATCATTTTTTTTTTTCTTGCGACCCCAATCCCACCGCTACAAATAATTAAGCATGATTATTACGACTGCATCATCCTTCCTGGTTGGAGATAATTCGTCATCGAGTTAAGCTCCTCATCACTTGAGGAATCTTTCGCTTAATGAATTTAGTGCTTCACATTGAAATCTTGAGAAGTCCTCATATGGCTTGGTAGCTTTCACTGATAGGGATTGTCATTGATCTTCTTTAAAATTTCGCATGGCCCAATCTTTTGATTACTGAGCTTGTTATATATTCCCTAGAAGGGCACCTATCTTTTGTCAAAATAACCCACATTTAATCTCCAACTTCAAACACTTGCTTGCGACTAACTGTTTATCTGCAGCTGCCTTGTATTTAGTATTACTGGTTTCAATCTGCTTCTTAACCTGCTCATGAATGCGTTTGATCTGGTCAGCTAAGTCTTTTCCCTTATCACTAAATTTCCCTGCATGAGTTATATGAGTTAAATCTAGCACAGTACTTAGATTATGTCCATAAACAACTTCAAATGGTCTTTTCTAAGTAGTTCGATTCTGGGACCCGTTGAAAGAAAATTCTGCTTGAGATAAAGCCAAATCCTATTGCTTCGACTTGTTTCTTGCCAAACTGCATAATAAATTTCCCAAGGTCTTATGCACTAACTCTGCCAGACCATCAGTTTGTGGATGATAGCATTGTTAAAACATAATTCAGTAATCATCAACGTCCATAGAGATTTTCAGAAATGACCAATGAATTTTGCATCTCTATCTGAAGTGATTGACTTTAAAATGCTATGCAGTACGACAATCTCCTTGAAATGGATTTTGGCAATGTTAAAAGCATCGGTAGTTATCCTACAGGTAATAACGTGTGCCATATTTAAGAATTCGTCTACCACCACAAATGCTAAAGCCATACCCCTATGTTTTCTTGGTAAATCCAATACAAAATCCATATGAACATCCTCACAAGATACATTTGGTAGTGGTAATGGAGTATAGAGTCTAGCATTTTGCACAGTTCCTTTAGAGACCTGACAAATATAGTATTTGTATACAAATCTCCCAGTGTCATGCAACATCTTGGGCAAAAAATAATCATTAAATGCTAAGGCCATGGTTTTGTGACAATCAAAGTGACCTTCACTATGCAACTCCTTGATGATCTTTTCCTGTAGTACATACTCTAGTATACATAGTTTTAGGCCTCTGAAAAGAAAATCAACATACACACAATAATCATCACGTTTACCTACTAAAACATCATCCATAATTGCTCTAAATTTAGGGATCATCTTAGTACAACTCCTTGAATATCTCAAAGCCTAAGTAATGTGGCTCTCCTACTCAAAGCATCAGCTCTCTGGTTATAAACACATGCTTTATGTTTTAAGGAGAAAGTAAACTCTTGTAAGTAAGATACCCATTTAACATGCCTTTTGTTGAATTTTTGCTGGCCATTGATGTATTTAAGAGCTTTGTGATCTGAGTAAAGAATAAACTCTCTCTACACCAAATAATATCTCTGATTCCTCAGTGCTTGCACAATGACTTAAACTCGACTATCCTAAGTAGAATAATTAACCTTGGACCCATTGAGCTTTTCATTATAGAATGCCATTGATTTTCCTTCCTGGCTTCACCCATCGCCAATACCAAATCCTAATGCATCACAATCAACTTCAAAATTTTTATCAAAGTATGGTAAAGCCAATACAGGTTCTTATAGCATTTTCTTCTTTATCAAACTGGAAACCCTGCTCAACTTCTGGAGCCTACAAAAATTTATGCATTTTCAAACAATATGTAATTAGTGAAATAAGTGTACTGAAATTCCTGATGAAACGTTTATAAAAAGATGCCAAACCATGAAAACGACGGACAACATTTATGTTGCACAGAGTAGGCCACTCAAGTATAGCATTCACTTTGAACTGATCTATGTTTACCCTTTCAAACGAAACAACATACCCCAAATTTACCACACTTTCTATCATGAAGTTGCATTTCTTAAGATTAACATATAGTTTCTCTTGCCTTAGAGTTTCAAGAACATCCTTGAGGTGTTCCATAAGAGTTTCAAACGAAGGGCTATTAATTTATATCATCAAAGTATACGACAACACAATTGCTAGTAAAGGATCTGAGAACATAGTTCATTATTCTTATAAAGGTACTAGGAGCATTTTACAATCCAAAGGACCTAGCCAACCACTCAAATAATTCATGTTGTGTTTTAAAAGTTGTTTTTCACTCATCCTCAAGCCTAATTTATATTTGAAGATAACCACTCTTTAGGTCCACTTTAGAAAAGACCTTGGCACCAGAAAGTTGGTCCAACATGTCATCCAATCTTGGAATAGGGACACAATATTTTACAATGATCTTGTTTATGGCCCTATTATCCACACACCTTCACGAACTACCATCTTTCTTTGGTGTCAATAGAGCAAGCAGTGAAATGGACTCATACTAACTCGAATAAAATACTTTTCAAGTAGTTCCATAACCTATCACTTAAATTCCACGTACTCTTTAGGAATCATGCGTATGCAGGCTTGTTCGTATGTGTGTTCCTCTTCCTATCATGCATAGCTCTATGGTCATTTTGCTATGGTCTACCCAATAATAGATGACAAGCATCAATGGTAAACACATCACACCACATATCATTAAAATATTTATTTCCAATAGAAAGACAAACATGACATCTACTATATACTCGTACATCATTGACCTTTATGAACCAAATGAGCTTGTATGATTGATGATGGTTCTCGATGCCAAGCTTGAGCTCTATGACCGCTTCTTGTGAGATTACATTCTCATAACTCCCACTATCAATAATACAATTGCACACCTTGTTGTCAATGGTATAAGTGGTGTGAAAAATATTGGTTCTCAACCAGTCCTCTTGGGTTTTGCTTGGGCGTTTGTAATCTCTTTCGAATAACTAAAGACTCTCCAACATCTCTATAGACAAGATCATCCTCATCTGGCTCTTGATCATAAACTTGATCATTGTCATACTAATCAGCATCATCTAGATTCTCTTCCCCAATCATGAGTTTCTTGATTTTATCTTAACAATTATTCAGCTTGCCAGAATCTCCCACCTCGTGGCCCACCTCACTGCACTCAAAACAACCTAGAGTTGAGCTGCTGCCCTTAACTCTAGCACCTGAACCAATAATATTTGGGTGATTAATATGTACTATAGTGGCATCCCTGCAGCCCCTAGATGGTACATCTTCAGACCTTGCACCACTATTTTGAAATTGGCTAGTTTAGAGACTCGAATCTCCTCTTGTGGCTGCTTTAGTCGTTCTCCTAGACTATTGTTTTTCTACTATCAATGCACGTTGATAAGCTTCTGAAATAGTTCATAAAGAGTATAAACTTAGGACATCCTGAATTGATTGACACAGTCCCGCTATGTATCGAGTAATTAGTTGCTCTTCAATTGTAAACAAGTTGTTTCGCACAACTAATTGATGGAATTCCTCAGTATAATCATCAACGAACCACCCTGCTTCCCAAAGGGTATGAAGTTGCTGAAACATTGTTTGGGTGTAGTTAAAGGGCGAGAACTATTCCCTCAACTTTTTCTTCATCTTTTCCCCATCAATGATCTTCAATTTTCCCTGTCTTTCCTAAACCTTTTCAATTGTTCCCACCATGTTGATGTATGACCCTTAAACTTAATGGCCACAAGTTTAACCTTCCTATCATCGGTCATATTCTTGTATTCGAAGATGCGATCTATAGTATCAGTCCAAATCAATAAATTCTTCCACATGCAATCCCATCGTGAACTCCTGTAGATTGACTTTAAAACCTAGATCCCAAGATCTGCTCTTTCAAACTTGAGGCTCCCAATGCAGAGCATACACATAGAACGGGTTCTTGAAAACATCGTCCAATTCACTACCGTTATCGTAGTGTATTGGGGCCGGATTTTATGACAAGCACTAGATCATCTTCTCTACCTGCCTTATAAAATTTTTAATCTCTATGTCCTATAGGTCTTGCTCTCGCTTGATCGGCTCATTCCCAGTACTTGACTGTCGAGCTTATCCATGAGCCATGATGCCTTGTCAATGAGTACCATGATCCACAAGAATTGACTGACACTTTGATACCACCTAATGTAGTTGAAAATTACCGATCTAAAATAACCAGCAAAACAACCACATTTTAAAGAAAAAAAAAAGAAGAAAAGAAGAAATCAGCAAGAAGATAATGTAAATGAGAGGATCCGAGTCCTACACCACGAACCCATAATCACACGAGGAAAAAGAAAAAGAAAACCCATAAAAGGGCCACACACACACACACACACACACACTGTCACACCCCAAGTCTTATAACACTAAAATTCTTGAGATGTGACAGTCGATTCTTAAAGAACAAAACAAATTTGAAATTTTTACTGTGTATTGTACCAAAACAAATTTTCCATTCAAGAACTTTCAGATTTGTACAAAGTTTATTCACAACTTATATATATACAACTTTGATAGAACAAAAGTTACAAAGGAGGATTTATTCATGAGTACAAACTTCTTCCAAACTACTCATGTTGTATATACGAACAATACATCTGTAATTACTTTGAAAAGAATTCACAATAGTTTGATAAGTTTGGCTATTGAGTAAGTGACCATCATAATCCTAATATAAAATCATGGTTGGAAAATATAAATATTTTCTAAAATAATGTATATTAAAAAAACTATGAGGAAGAATATATATGGATAATAGTTTTAAATTCAAAAACACATAATTCAACATACTTCAGAAGATTTGAATGCATATTGAACCAGTATGAGGAAGTGCATATATAAATCTTTCAACATAAATGTTCAGTTTAACATGATCCAAAGGATTTTACAAAGTACCTTACTAACGTCTCAAGTAAGTCATCTATATACCCCACCAGCCTCCTGGATGGGTCCACTTAATCTCTACTGGCGTATTGGATAGGTCTACTCATATCTCATCGACGTATCAGATGAGTCAACTTATTCTCTATAACTGACGTCTTGGGTAGATTATAATTCTTGATCTGATGCTGCATAAGAACAACTGTATTTTGTAAGGTTCTATAAATTCCTTCCATGCTAGCTCTAGTTACACGGGATCTTGATAACGTAATAAGTATGACTTAGAGTGTATTTCCATTCAGATTTCCTAAGAATCCTAAACCTATTATTCTGATGCCAAACTAACTCTTAAAGTAGAAGTCCTACCCATTGGGCCAATCAAATCCTGATATTTAGAACCTCTACCATTATAATCAGGAGAGAGGTACTATCAATGAGTGAATCCGTTGTGTATTACTTCACACACACACACAACCCTAGTGCGCTTTTGTGCTTTTGATAGGCACTGGCCTTGCAAGGCACGACCCTCTTATTTGCCTTCTGGCGAGATAGCTCTACACTACCAAAGGGGTTCCAATGAGTAGTGGCTCACATAAATTTTGGGGATGTGACCTCCCAAACATATACACTCCTAACTCTCATCTTATCATAGAGAGCAAAGATAAATCACAGTTGCCACCACAATTATCTCCTCAAATTATAACAGAAGCATGTATCTATGTGCAAATATCTTATTAGAAGCATGTTATCATATATCAATCATATAACAAAAGCATATCACCATGCATACATATCTTTTCAAAAGCATGTCTTATATGTAATCACAAGAGACATCAACATGTCAATGTTATATATATAATAACAAGGGACATCATTATGTCATATTATCATGTATATAAATTCAAGAGATATTATTATGTCAATAGCATGTCATATATCAATATAACATACACCGCTAAATATCAAGAAACAATAATATCGTTTATTCAAAATATCATTGAAATCATTACCATGAATTCACATGAAGTAATTTTTAGCAATCACTTTTCACTTGTATTTTCATTAATAATCAGTCAAATATTTTTGGCTATGGTTTTAGAAAGGTAGCAGTTCTGAGAGACATTTTTGGGATATAACAAGATAAGCAGTTTATTCTTAATAGAAGAATCCTTATGGAAATCCAGAGTCAAATTTTCAACCATCTAAAATTCTTAACAATAGATGGAAATATCACAAATTTATTAAATATGGAGATATAAATTTTCAAATAATCATGTTACATAAACATGTAAAGCTTATAGCACCAAAACCCAAATTTTTTAAAACAGCTGTTTTTCAGGAAAAGTAAGGCCATTTGTACATAATACTTACAATATCTAAAATTTATGTTGGAAATATTACAATTAAATACATGAATACGTAAAACTTATGGTATTAGAGATATTACAATTAAATGCAAAAATATGTTTTTCAAATAATTATTTTACAAGAAAATGAAGTCACTTACATATATGTCACTCTAAGATGAATGTGTTATATTTTTGTCGGAGTAGAACCGGAATCCAGGGTGTTTAGCTTAAGGTATGAGAAGAGAAACCAAATGAGTTTCTATGGGAAAAGGAGCATAAAAATATGTCTATATAAGAGACAGAAATATTATATGCCTATGAGAGAGAGAGAGAAGAACCGTCATGAGGATAGAAAGATATAATTTCTTTTATGTAAACATTATTATGAGAATAATATTGTTTTTATGAAAATCATCATGAGAATAATAATATTTTTATGTGACTGTTATAATTATGGATATAATAGTCATTAAAAAAATATGGTATGATAACATAAAAGACAAATTAAAATTGTATGGTATAGTCCAGATTTATATTATAATGTGTAACAGTGTGATATTACACATCATATTTCTCATACTATAAAAGTGAATTTTTTCTGTGGAAGTAATAAACTGGATAAGTGACATGATATAGTATATAGCCGAATAACATATATATGTAACATCTGAGATATAGGTGAGATATGTGAATACTATAATATAGATCAATGAGGACTGTTATAGCAACTAATCTTCATTATACAAGTGGTATAATATCCATATGACATTAATTATATGAATATGGTATCCAAATTTATATGAATATGGTGTGACATTATAGACAATATTGTATCATATAGGTCCGTTATCACTACAAATTTCATATACTATTTTTATAAGAATATCATCCTTATCATAATATCGTTATGATAAAATAATGAGAATATTATAAGTGAAAAAATACTATTTTTCTAAAAGTATCATTATTATGAGAATATTATTAAAATCATAATATTATTATGAGAGAATAATACTTGAGTGAAAGAAAATACTATTTTTAAAAGAATATCATCATTATGAGAATCATGATATTATTATATCAGAATACTATTACAATAACAATATCATTTGGAGAGAATAGTACTTCATAAGAATATCATGAGGGAGAGAGAAAAATAATTGGAATAAGATAGAGAAAGAGAACTTACCTAGAGAGAGATGGAAAATTTGATGAGCTTGATGATTAGCTCATGAAGGGGAGGATATTTTAAAGTGAGGGATGACACTCTTCCACTTGACACATGTTTGTCCTTCCTTTTTTTTTTTTTGGTTTAATTTCTAACCCAATGAACCATCACTCAAAATCATTTCTTTATGTAAGTATTTTATTTTATTTTATTATTACTATATATATATATATAATATAGGATTAGCCCACTAGCTCATATGAACATATGAGTTTAACGTCTCGAATTGATTTTAGGCCGATCTGACGATCACAAATGTCTGATAGTGTTTGAAT
>NW_006494910.1:6905549-6953285 GCF_000471905.2 Amborella trichopoda | reverse complement strand
ATATATCAAAGCCATAGATCAACTTCATCTGTGCTCAACTCTGATGTTGCTTGGGACAACCTTGTGGCTATTAAATTTGTCTTGGATCATACAATTATACATCATTTTTGATGTACTTGTATTCCCGATTCGCATAAGGAGAGAGCCAGTAACAACTTGGTCTTGTCGGTATCCAAGACACCACCAGACCATGGGAACATCACAAATTACGCCTAAAACTAGGCAACATTGGAAAGAGTACATAAACGTTTTCAACAGGCATGAAAATGGTATTTTGGGATGCCCGAAGGACTCTCATAAAGTTTTGTCATATTCCGATAAGTTTTGATATGATCAAGACTAAACTCTGTTATCAAAGCCAGCTCCTATCATGTTGAAATAGGACCTTAAAACTACAACTCTATTTTCAGCATTTCAAAATAGTACCATACCACCACCATTAGATCCAGAAAGTCAAAAAACCCCCAGGACCAAATTGAGGCTCAATCGGACCCTCTAAGATAATTATGGACCCAAATTACCATAAAAGTGTGGGTTCTACACTATTGCGGTGCGGCCTCGGTGAACCTGTTTCCATTCATGAAAATTATGTTTTCACCTCTTGTGATTATTTTCAAATATTTATGAATCGTTCATTTTGACTTGAAACATGCTCAAATTCAGACACCTCCTAGGTCTCGACGATCCGGTCGTTTTAACATATGGCATGTATCATGACGTGACCCGAGACAAGAGAATATCTGGAGAAAACATGAGCCCAAAAGCATGAAAATCAGAATTTTGAAAGAAGACATCGTGTACTTCGTGAAGTCGTAAGTTGAGATCTGGGTGCCAGATCATTGCAAATACAGGTCCATTGCGACCTCATCGCAAAGGGGTACATTTTGGTATAATTTTTGTGCTTAATTGAGTGACGAATAGCTTGAATTTCAAGGTTGAGGATGACGAGATTTTCAGGCCATCAGAATCCCATTTTTGGCAACTTCTTAAATTTGGAATGTGCTCAAATGGAGATCAAATCGGACAAATTTTGGTGCAGAATGATCATGACAATGTCCTCTTTAATTTATGATTAAAATGAGGACTCGAAACATCCTGAATCACAATGCCTTGATGGTCGAACTTTATGGACTTGGTCAGATTTTTTCCCCTAGGAAAAGTTTGTTTCAAGACGATCAAAAGGCATCAAACTGTTTGTGATAGACCAAGTATCGATTCTATGACGATTGATCGCCCGAGTCATTGCCGCAAGGGCCCGAAAAAGCTCTCAAAGTCTAGCAATGATGAGAGGCCCCTCAAGGAGGGATGGTTTTTCCATTTGCTCAAAAGTATTTTGGTCATTATGCCAAAAAACTAGATTTTATTTTAATCCATTTAATATGTAATTTTCAGCAATTTGGTTTACTTTTGAGCATTCCACCCATGTTTGGGAGTTACTCTATACAAACAAGCTTAGGTTATTGTACAAAGGCTGGATCATTCAAGAATGAAATTGAGGCATTATCTTGTATCTACTTGGCTTTGCTTCTAACTCTTGGATTCAGTGGTGAGAAGAGAGAAAAATTTTAGAGAGAGAAACTACCCCTAGCCAATACACCCAAACCTACACTGTAGTCCTTGCATCCCAATCTAGACTCTAGACCACTGTAATCCATACACCTTAGCCTACCCCGTGGTCCATGCGCATGAACCTTAATTCGTGGCTAACCATTCTCTCTCTTGTGTGTAAACAAAGAGGCTAAAGCGGTGTACCTAGGCTAGGTCACAGCTCAAGCCTACTCTCTCTCTCTCCCCTCTTTCTCCTCTTTCCTCTTTCTTTCTCTCCCAACTGCATCATTCCTGCGTAATAACTCGGAACCACAACAAACCTATGGCCTCATCTCTTCCCCCTTTCTCCTGTCTCTCCCGGTGCTATTTTCTCTTTTACTGCAAATAGAGTCGCAGTACTTGCGGCCCCATCTCTCTCTCTCTCTCTCTCATTCTTAGTGCGCATAAAGTCTCGGAGCCGCAGTACTTGCGGCCTCGTCTCTTTCTGTGGTCTTCTCTTCCTCATAGCAACTCGAAACCGCTACAAACCTGTAGCCCCCGGTATCCTTTCCTCTTTCTTTTCTCTCCTTTGCTTGGTGCATGAACGCATCAAATCTGCAGCCTCGTTATTCTCTCCCCTTTCTCATCTTTTCTTTGCTTGGTGCGTGAACATAGCAAACTTGTGATCTCGTTATTCTCTCCCTCTTTCTTTTCTCTCCTTTGCTTTGAGCATGACCAAAGCAAACCTGTGTCCTTGTTCTTTCTCTCTTGTACTACATCCCGTTTCATACGGAACCGCGATAACGTGCACCCCCAACTTCTTGTAAGCTCATTCTTTCCTTCCTTTTTCCTCGTTCCTTCTCGTATACCGATAGTATCATTCTATCCATTATACGCTCGACTCAATACCTCTCGGAGCCGTCACAAGAGTTCTAACACTCAGATCACCACTCTAACTTCCTCTCCGTACAGTTGAGTTGAGTTGCGAGAGATATACAAGCTATCACCCTCAGTCACTAGGGTGGAGTCATCCTGAGTTGGTAGTTGAGAGATTTTTTTATTCTTTAATTGCTCTGATTGCCAAGTTTCATAGCATTTGTATGGATAAAAGGATTTTTGTCATCATTTCTCCTTTATCCTTCCTTTGCCAACCAATCCCTACTCGAGTGAACTATTATAGAGGAGTGCCTTGGAATTCACATTGCAAGCTTTGGAATAAAAGAACGAGATGACGTGTTGAAATTTGAGGAGACTTCGTGTCCAAACCACACTGGCAGACAGCCGGAGGGCTTTGTAACTATTCTAAGAGGGCAACTGCCAAGGCGTATCTCCGAACTCACAAACGACGAGGTAGGCACTTAAACGTACCCTTGTCGAAAAATTCCTCTCATTGTTGGTTCATATCCGCATAAAAAAGAGTACACGCGCACGCTTAAAATGCATCATGCGTGTGGACCCTCGGCGGTTATTTGAAAGAGTTTCTCTTACCTAGAAAAACAGGCCCCGATCACTTACTAATATGTGCTCCACTCTGCACTATCTCAAAATCTGCTCGGTTGCTTAATTGGTCATGGATCTTAGCAATTTGGTTTTGATTCTATTGACATCTTAGAAATTGGTGAGATTGGTGAATCAATCTTGGATCTTACCCATTTGTATATCGATTATACTATCTCAAAACCAACAAGGTAGATTGTGGGGTTGTCCCATCCATGCTTCGATTTAGATACCTTCTTAGCCCTTCCATCATTATTTTTACTAGAACATCTCTTCTCTTAAGCCAAGAACGTATGTTGTGTGTGCAAACAGTGGTGAGGGTCACCATATTGAAGTCATTGGATTTTCAAGCTATGAACTCTCCTCTCTATTCCCTTGGTCATCTTATGCCAAGTCTTAGTTGCGCATAGCCACCAGTATACATACTTCTCCATACACGTGGCATCTCTATATTTGTTATGTCATTGACTTGGGAATCCCACCTCTGTCATTGGTCATGCCTCCTGTGAAGTTCTTTTAATGGAGAGATGATTTAGAATCTAAATTCAAGGAATGGGGAACAATCAATCATAAAATTGTTAGACCGTCAATTGGTATGCTTGGGAGATTTGAAACTACCATAGGTGTATCATGGTTTCTTCCTCCTTTAGGTGTTTTTTAGTTTAACATAGATTGGACTTCAAGGCACAATCCAGACCTCACTGTTGTGGGGCATTATCGAGAATGATGCAGGTGGATTTATTTCAAATAATGTTAGCTGAATTCCTCGCACTTGTGAAAGGTATTTCCCTAACAAGGGAATTAAACTGTGCTCCGCTTGTCATTGAAAGTGACTCCAAGCTCTTTGTGGATTCTATGAGTCGTCACTGTAGGGCCCTTGGAGATTACACATAATTGCATATCTATGTTTGCATCTTATTCTAGCCATCAATGGATAATTCAATACACATATAGAGAAGCTAATATGAATGTCGGCACTTTGGCTAAAGAAGTGGTCTCTATGAATGAAGCAACCGTGTGGTGTGCTCGTCCCTTAGATTTTGCAGGGCCTTTCATTTTATCTGATGTTGCTAGTGTTCCCTTGCCAAGGGTTATATGATTGCTCATGTAACATCATTTTTTTTTGGCTTCTTAATAAAATGGGTAGCGGCCCGATATCCCCACTGGTTCACCCAAAAAAAAAAACTACCAAATAGGTCTAGGACTACCATGACTTTTGGTATGACCAAACTAACATTGTTCAAAAGTATAAACTTGAGATGGATATTCGATATATGGGGCAAAAGAATCGACATGGGTCTCTAACTTCCACTCCCAAATGTTGGTCTTTTGGGATCGATTGGCCTTATTAGAGACATAATGGAAAAAGAAAATGCAAGAAATTTATCATAAACATAGAGAATATATGTATTTGGAACATTTTTTAATATACTACAAGTTGATTCGAAGTCAGTTCTGTTGACTATTAATTTGTCTTTTAGTGACTATGCTCATTCCTTCTCTCTAGAAGATTCATAAGTGGCGGTTTAACTAAACCGATGGGGTGCTTGGTGAAAAGAGGTGTACAATGTGAAGGGGTGTTTGGTGAAAAGAGGTGTACAATGTGATGGGCCATGTGGCCCTTCGTAGACTATATGTATAGGAGGTTAATTGAGTCTATAAATAGTAAGACATTATTGTGATGTAATGTGTGTGTTGAGATAGAAAGGGTGAGTTAGGCGTAAGTGAAAGATTGTGATTGCTCTATTGTACCACAACCTTGTGTTCTATTCTAAAGCCATAGTGAAAGTGTCGATTGATTCAATCCAAGCTTCCTATATATTTTTTGAGTCGAAACTCTTTTATTTTTTATTTTGAATTCTTTTTGTTGCAACAAATATATATCAAACTGGTATCAGAGCAAGGTTCGAAAAGAATGGCATCCTCAAGTATGATATTCCAACCACAAGTTCCTCGTCTTACAAAAGAAAATTATGAAAATTGGCGCATTCAGATGAAAGCATTAATTGGATCACATGATGCGTGGGAAGTTGTTGTAAAAGGATACAATGAACCCAGAACCCCAGTAGAGGAAGCAAAAATGACAAACAATCAGAAGGCTGCCCTAAAATAATCAAGGAGACTATGCAAGAGAGCTATTTTTTTAATCTATCAGAGCATTGACGAAAGCACCTTTGAAAAGGTTGCTTCCGCCATCTCTGCAAACAAGCATGGGAGATCTTACAAAATGTTTTCAAAGGAGAAGAAAAAGTGAAGAAAGTTCGTTTGCAAACATTAAGAGCCGAGTTCGAGATGATTCACATGAAAGAGATAGAATTAATTTCAGATTACTTCTCAAGAGTGTTAGCAATAGCAAACCAACTCAAGAGAAATGGTGAGGTGCTAGATGAGGTGCATATCATGGAGAAAATATTAAGATCTCTTACCCAGAAATTTGAGCAAAGATTGTAGATATAGAAGAATGTAAAGACTTGTAGACTATGACTACCGATCAACTCGTGGGTTCCTTTCAAGCCCATGAACAAAGAATGATGAAGAAAATAAATAACCCTTTGGAACAAGTACTCAAAACTAATCTCTCCCTAAAAGATGAAAGAGGTGGATTTAGAGGTAGAGGTCAAAGTGGACGTGGGACATTTAATAGAAGTGGATGATACTATGACAATTCCAATTTCAATGCCAAAAAAAGAAACTTTACTCGACCATTCAATCGTTAAAGATATGATAGATCTTCGATTCAATGCTTTAATTGCAAAAAATTCGGCCATTACAGTTCTGAATGCAGATTTAAGAACTCCAATAAAATGGAGAACAAGTGAACTTTGTAGAAAAATCCAAAGTGGATCAAAAACCAATCCTCCTGTTGGCATGTAAAGAAGAAGAGAGTGAAAGTAGCAACTCATGGTTTCTTAACAGTGGTGCAAGCAACCACATATGCCGAAAAAAAGAAATGTTCGTGGAGTTGGATGAATCAATGAATGAAATGACAATGTTCAAGAGAGATCACAAGAAGAAAATACCCCACCCTCAACTCCTCAACAAGAGTCAAGTTTATCTATGTCTTCCATGGATGAAAGATCAAATAAAAGGCAACCAAGGACAGGGAGTTTGAGTGAAATTTATGCTCAAACAGAAAATACTAACAATGAGCACAGTTTATCTTGTTTCTTAGTCGACTTCGAACCTGTAAGTTTCAACTATGCAGTTCTTGACAAAAGGTGGAAAAAAGCAATGTATGAGGAGATTCAAGCTGATGAGAAAAATGATACATGGAAGCTTACAACACTTCCAAATCTGCGTAAAGCAATTGGTGTGAAATGGGTTTATAAAGCAAAGAAGAATGAGAAAGGTGAAGTAGAAAGATACAAAGCAAGACTGATTGCCAAAGGATATAAGCAAAGAACTGGGATTTAATACAAAGAGGTTTTTGCTTCTGTTCTTAGATTGGATACTATTATATTAATTATTGGTCTGGCTGCTCAAAGAAAATGGTAAATTTTTCAAATCGATGTCAAATCTGCATTTTTAAATGGTCATCTTGAAGAAGAAGTTTATATTGAACAACCACCGGGTTACATTATAAAGGGGGATGAAAATAAAGTTTATAAATTGAAAAGGGCACTTTATGGGTTGAAACAAGCTCCAAGGGCCTGCAATTCAAGAATCGACAAATATTTTCAAGAGAATGGTTTTTATAAGTGCCCCTTTGACCATGCTCTATATTTGAAGATGAATGACGATGGTGGTCTTTTGATAGTTTGCTTATATGTTGATGATTTAATTTTCACAGGAAATAACCTTAGCATGATTGGTGATTTTAAGCAATCTATGATTACTGAATTTGAGATGACAGATATTGGGCTTTTGAATTACTTTTTTGGAATTCAAGTTAAACAATGTGACAAAAGGATATATATTTGCCAAAATAGATATGCAAAGGAAAGTTTCAAAAATTTTAAAATGGAGAATTGTAATTATGTAACTACTCCAGTAGAATGCAAGATAAATGGAAAATATGATGATTCTAGAGTGGATGCCACTTATTTTAAAAGCTTGGTTGAAAGTTTGCGATATCTGACATGTACTAAACCTGATATTTTGTATGGAGTGGGCCTAATAAATCGGTATATGGAAGCTCCTAATAAAACTGACTTGAAGGCAACCAAAAGAATTCTTCGTTATCTAAAAGGCACATTGGATTATGGACTGCACTATTCTCATTCAAATGAACTCAAGATTATTGGTTATTGTGATAGTGATTGGGGAGGTGACCTATATGATAGAAAAAGTACTACATGTTATGTATTTCATATTGGATCTACAGCTTTTACTTGGTATTCAAAGAAGCAACCAACTGTTACATTATCCACATGTGAAGCCGAATATGTAGCAACATCATCATGTGTGTGTCATGCTATTTGGTTGCGAAATGTGCTAAGGAATTTGCAGGTACCACAAGAAGGCCCTACAAAGATCAAGGTCGACAACAAATCAGCAATAGCATTGGCTGAGAATCCAGTATTTTATGGAAGAAGCAAGCACATAGGTATAATATTTCATTCGATTCGAGAGCATGTGAAGAATAATGAAGTTGAGCTTGTGTTTTGCAAATCAGAAGGACAAGTTGCAGACATTTTGTCAAAGCCACTAAAGACTGAAATATTTTGTTATTTAATAATGTTACTTGGAATGAAAGTGACAAATTAAGAGGGGATGTTGAATATTAATTTGTCTTTTAGTGACTATGGTCATTCTTTCTCTCTAGAAGATTCATAAGTGGTGGTTTAACTAAACCGATTGGGTGCTTGGTGAAAAGAGATGTACAATGTGAATGGGTGCTTGGCAAAAAGAGGTGTACAATGTGATGGGCCATGTGGCCTGAGTCTATAAATAGTAAGACATTATTGTGATGTAATGAGTGTGTTGAGATGAAAAAGGTGAGTTAGGCGTAAGTGAAAGATTGTGATTGCTCGAATGTACTACAGCCTTGTGTTCTATTCTAAAGCAATAGTGAAACTGTAGATTGATTCAACCCAAGCTTTCTATATATTTTTTGAGTCGAAACTCTTTTATTTTATATTTTGAATTCTTTTTTGTTGTAACAAATATCTATCACGTCCTAGCATCTGTGCTCTATCGCACTCATCGTCCATCCATCCATTAATGATGCTCTTATTGAGCTAATGGCCCAAGAGAAAAACAAAAAAGACTATTGAATATTCTTCATTAGATAAGAGAATCTATTAGTATGACTCAAACCATTCAAGGACTGCTACGCAAACCTCCTTTTCACCATTTGTGAATGGGAATGGCTTCACATCAATGTCTAAAGTAGATGAAATAACTTGGACACATCCGGTTTAATTGTCCTACTAAACATATAAAGGAGCCTAATAGAAATCCACTTCACAAAGCCTCATTGCAGCACTATCTCTATCTCATGTTCCCTCATCTCCAAATCATCTCAATGCTGAAGCTTGTGTGCGCTTTTACGATGGTGTGTGCATACAGTATTTTGTTGATAAATGATTCCAAAAACTAACTAAATGAAAGGCAAGTTGAGAAGGGGGAAATGAAGTACACAAAAGATATCTTAAGGTGAAGGGATATAAGTCTGCCCTTTGTTGCCCTCAAGGACATAAGATTGAGATGGACTGCGGCCTTGATATCCATAAGCCATGATGCCCCAAAGATTGTGGTTGGCTCTTCTCTTGCAAGGGTTTTGTACTAAATGAAGCTTGGCTTGATGGACCTAGGTTTGGCATGTTTTAGGGTTAGATTTTCTCTCTCGGATGGAAAATTTAAGGCTCCAGTTAGGGTTTCTCTTTAACTAGCTCTTTTTATCTCTCACCTTCTAACCCATTTCTCTAACCTCCAACCATTAGAATGAAGAGTATTAGAAATTGAATGAACAGTGTGAGAAATTGACCTAAAAGTGAGTCGAGCTCATGCAATCTGTAATCTGTGCAGCTCCTGTCAAGAACCTACCAAGGAACCCCTATGACATAGAAATGGATGGAAAGATGAATGAGCAAGGAAGAAGACCTCTTGATTTTACCTCATTTCACTTGTGAAAAGTTTCCGATGTAGCACATTAACAATATGGCACCACAGGCATCCTTCAAAAAACAAAACAATATTAACGGGCATCCAAATGACTTGCACATTAACAATATGGCACCACAGACATCCTTCAAAAAAGAAAACAATATTAACGGGCATCCAAATGACTTGAGACTTAAGTTTTTCAAGGGCATGTCTTACTTTCCACCGATTTTCAGCCTAGTTCGATACTATTTTCATGGGGTTGTGTTTACGCTTCGATTTGCGTCAATCTCTAGGTGAGACCAATTTAAATATTTGAAAAAATGAGTAAAATTTACAAAAAAATAGAGAAGGTGGGATTGCTCAAATTATGGGATCAGAAACGGCACATATCTATTCAGATTTGATTATTTTATTAGTCCACTGGCAGCACTAGCTTCATATCTATGTATATTGTTTTAAATACTTCTAAATTTATTAAACTAAATAATAAAAGAAATTTGCAGAAAAGTAAACTAAATTAGCAAAGGAAATAAACTAAAATTATACGTATCTCAGGGACCCAAAACTCAGAGTTTCGAGCATGGATCAGGTCGTCCTTCCTGTGTTGAATGCCTCTTTCGTATTAGATCTAAGGGTTTTTCACCTATATCTAGGGTTCCTAACGCTTTAGAAAAGGCTAGAGATTTTTAGGTAGGGTCTACCTAAGGTTTTCTAGGGTTAGGAGAAGGTTTTCTCTAGTTTTTTAAGACTTTGGGGATCTCCTAATATTCAATCTAAAAGTTTGGATTTTCTACGATTTTTGGGGAATTTTCTTTTTTTAAAATTTTTTAAGAATTTTCTAAGGGCTTTTTTCTATTTGAAGTATTTATTGGGTATTTTCTAAATTTCGAATTTTTAAAGATTTCTCTCTATTTTATAAAGATTTTTTTGAGAGGATTTTGGTTTATTTTTGGTGGGGTATATATAGGTTGAAGTAGGGTTAATTTTGACATGAAATCACTTTGATCCAAGGGCTCAAATTGAGTCAAAATAATCAATTTTCCAGATTTTTCCCAATTTTTTACCAATTCAAACCTATATGGAACATGATTGGACTGGGCCAGGCCCATCGGGAAGCGTTATGCAGCCCGTGTGAGATACATGCCACCGTGCGTGGCCCGACGCTTTGAGTGGTGTATGGCCAAAGTAGGGGTATTTTGATCATTTTTCACCTTTGTCTTCTGAGGTTTCCAATTTTGGCTTTGGGGTTCGATTTGTATGATTTTTGGACCAATGGAAAGCTCTTGGGGTCTAATTTGATTTGGGATAGGTTTTGAGTGATTTTGGAATAATTCTACAAAATTTAGGTGTACTATGGTCTACTACAGTTTGTGTCGTCATTTGGACATATAATCGAGATTTTAGGAATTCCCTTAGCCAAAATTTCTAGGGGGCTATATTATAAATTGACCCAATTTCTCGGTGTTACTGGTGCACCATCCAAGCTGCCCAAATTGGTGATTGGATATCGTGGGCTCCCAGTAGCAAAATGTGCCGGTTTTTAAAAATAATTTTGGGGGGGTTCCTTGATTTAACCCTCATCCAATTTTGATGCCCATTTAAGCTCATTAAGGGAGGGATGTGTTGCCCTTATTAACCGTTTATGCGGACAATTCAAGTCACTACATTGCCCGAAGCCCGGAGTCTTTGTTTGCGACGCCCTCTTTCAAAGTTATGAGGAAACCCCTAAATTGGCCTCAGTGTGATGTTATTTTGATGGCCTCCAGAGACGCTCATATAGTTGTCCGCAGTTTTGGTATCCGATTCTTATTTTACTGGGCAACCCAATGCTCTCATAGTTGACAGGTTGTTTTCGTTTAAGAACCATCATTATCCCTACATCTTTAAGGCATGTAAGGTGAAATGAGGCCCATATACCCATTCTTACATCTTGAGGGCATGTAAGGTGAAATAAGGCCCATATACCCATTCTTACATCTTAAGGGCATGTCCGGTGAAATGAGGCCCATATACCCATTCTTACAACTGAAGGGCAAGTCACCACAGGCATTTGAAATGAGGCCCAAACAAAGTACGCTCCAGTAAAGCGAGAAGTATTGCTAACGTTGAAAGCCATATAGAAATTTCAAATCCACATCCACAATCAATCCTTTCAAATGAGGGTGGACTGTAAGCCTCTCAAAGGATTACTAGAGAAGGGTGTGACGGTCTATACCTCTACTCAAATCTTTGCCAGATGGTAGGCCTTGTCTTTCCTCTATGCCTTCACCGTCCAACACATCCCTTGAAAGAGAATTCACTCCCAGGCTTCTGAATCATAGAATTCCTAACTGGGGGACGAGAAAGTAGAAAGAATCAAGATGATGAGGCAAAATGACCAGTACACTTAGGGCAGGCAGTACGCCAATGGACGTTTTTTATCCATAAGATATCGAACTGGACTACTATTTTTGAGTCAGTGCAGTTGAGATGTCTCCAACAATCGGGATCCGAAGTGACAGTCAGCAAGAATCGTGCTATCTTTGAGCCGATGACACTCTTTGTTGTTGTCACTCAAATGCTACCTGGAAAGCTGCCAGGGAGTCATCTTCGACTTTAGACTCTTTTTTTGGGGTTTGGTTCTCCAATCGAATGAGATTTTGATTTAGAAGAAATGATTGGATGATGAATTTTTGGCTAATTGAATTTCTTGTTCGCCTTCAATTCTGATTCCTAGGGTCCACAGGTTCAGGCTTTTTGATTTGGGAACCTACGGGCTGGTCTCTATTTTCCTAAGGGTTTATAAACATGATAATTCAGGATTTAGTGGCGGCGGATGCATCATATCCAAGCCTCCATGAAACTCCTTCATTTTTTTAAAGCATTTTATCAGGTTTTGAAGATAGATTGAATTTTGAAAATAGAAACAGAGTTTCGAGCTACATTTTAACTAGAAAAATAAAGCTTTTAAAACTCACGAAACACATAGGGGAAATTTTAAAGATGGATGAGAAATTTTGAAAAACATGTTTGGTAAGCAGTTTAGACTCATGCTACCTTGGATCTGAAGCTCAAGCACCCTACAGTTGGCACCAAACTGTTTACGCTCCAAGCTGCACCAATCTCAGCGATGCTATCTGCTCAAATCTTAGCAAAATACTGAGTTATTTTTTAAAAAGTAAAGAAAATAGGTTCACTTGATTTATGGGCTCAAAAAAATCTTAGATCTATATAGATCTGGCCTTTTTCAAAGTCCACTGGCAGAGCCAGCACCAAATTTGTATTTTGACTAAAAAAACTGTTTTTAAATTTAATTAAATATAATAATAAATTAATTTGTAAAAAATAAAATAACAAAGCAAAGAAGTACATAAAAAAAAAAAAACACAAATAAAGAGTTACTTACCTTTAGGGATCCAAAACTAGGAGTTTCGGGCTTAGATCAGGCCGCTATTTCGAATTGCGCCACCATATCCTTTTTTGGATACCTTGTGCTTGATAGAATTGGTAGATTTAAGGTTCTTTGACTTAGATCTAAGGTTCTTAATGCATGGAGAAAAGTTGAGAATTTTAGATAGAGTCTACTTAGGTTTTTTTGAAGTTTTAAAAGCAATTTTTCTTAGTTTTCTAAAGGTTTTGAGATATTTTAAGGTTGAATATGAATTTTGAGATTTTCTATACTTTTTAGGGAGTTTTTTGGGATTTTTTCTAATTTTTTAGAAATTATTTAGGTTTTTTTTCTACTTTTTGGTGTTTTTAAGCTATTTGTCTAATTTAAAAAAATTTTAAGGGAGTTTTGGATCTTTTCTCCTTCTGGTCTTTTTGAGTTATAGAGAGGGTATTTGTAAGATTCAATTGATGATTTTTCTTATTTTTTTGGAATATTTTGGACTTTTTTTAGATTTATCTTGAAGTTTCACCTTATCTAATTAAAGAAAACGCCTTTACTGTGTCACCAGATCGTGCCTAGACCTGCCTGGCCGCTTCACAGCCCGGCCCATAGACTGACACTTGGGTACAAGGTCTAAATTATTATTTGTTGGATCTTTTTATCTGTATGTTTGATTCAGGATATTCTTAGAAAGTTGGAAAGCTCTCGGGGTCTACTTGAAGTTTGGATAGGTTGTGGGTAGTATTGGGGCAATTATATTGGGTCTAAGATCTACTAGGGCTTTGGTGATCTTTAAGCTCAGAATCGAGGCTTTTAGGAGTTTCGTTAACCAGAATTTTGAGATAGTGTCTACAGTTGGTCCTCTTTGGTATTCACTTAAGGCACCAGGTGGATGGCAAAGAAGTAAAGACCTGAGACATGATGGGAAAGAAAACATTTTTCGAGTGATCATTCTTTTAAACGACCAGTAACCTTTGGGTTGGCGGTACGCCAATGGATGCTTTTGATCTGTAAGACATCGAACTGACACTGCTATCTTTGAGTCGGTGCAGTTAAGAGGTCTTTGACAATTGGGATCCGAAGTGACACCGCTATCTTTGAGCCGGTGACACTCCTTGTTGCAGTCACTCCAATGCTACCTAGGAAGAAGCCAGTGTAGTCATCTTCGACTTTAGACTTTTTATTTTGGAGGGTATGGTTATCCAATTGAATGAGATTTTGGTTTAGAAGAAATGATGGAAGATGAATTTCTAGCTAATTGAACTTTTTATTCGCCTTCGATTCTAACTCTTGGGGTCCAAATGTTCAGGATTTTTGGTATGGGAACCTCTGGGTTGACCTCTATTTTCTTAAGGGTTTGCAAGCATGACAATCTGGGATTTGGTGGCGGCAGACGCATCACATCCAAGCCTTCATGAAACTCCTTCATTTTCTAAAACATTTTAGAAGGTTTTGAAGATAGATTGAATTTTGAAAACAGAAACAGAGTTTCGGGCTATGTTTTAACCAAATTAATTAAGGTTTTCGAAAACTCACGAAACACATTGGCGAAATTTTAAAGACGGATGAGAAATTTTGAAAAACAAGTTTCGTAAGAAGTTTAGACTCATTCTACCTTGGATCTGAAACTCAAGTGCCCTACGGTGGCAACCAAATTGTTTATGCTCCGATTTGTGCCGATCTCTACAATGAGATCTACTCAAATCTTAATAACAAACTGAGTTATTTTTTTAAAAGGTAGAGAAAGTGGAATCGTTTGAATGATGGGCTCAAAAAAATCCTCGATCTATACAAACTAGATCATTTTCTAAGTCTAGGGGCAGCGCCAGCTCCAAATCCATATTTTGACTAAAATATGTTTCTAAATTTAATTAAATCTAATAATAAATTAATTTTCAAATAAAATAAAATAAAGCAAAGTATTAAATAAAGAAAAAAATTAAATTAAGCAAATAAAGAGATACTTACCTTTAGTGACCCGAAACCCACAGCTTCGGGCTTGGATCAGGTCGTTATTCTGATTTGCACCACCATCTCCTATTTTGGATGCCTTTTGCTTGTTGGAATTGGTAGACTTAACGTTCTTTGACCTAAATTTAGGGTTCTTAAGACATGGGAAAAAGTTGGAAAGTTTAGATAGAGCCTACCTAGGCCTTTCTGAAATTAGGAGCAATTGTACTTAGTTTTTTGAAGGTTTTGGGATCTCCTAAGATTAAATATGCATTCTGAGATTTTCTGTGATTTTTTGAGATTTTTATAGATTTTTTCATAATTTTTTAGGAATTCTCTAGTGGTTTTTCCTATTTTTGGGTATTTTTGTTCAAGAATTTCTAAGGGATTTTTTTTATCTTTTCTCCTTCTGATCTTTTTCGGTTATGGAGTGGATATTTATAGGATTCAATTGATGATTTTTCTTCTTTTTTTGGAATTTTTTGAATTTATCTTGATGTTTTTGCCTTATCTAATTAAAGAAAACGTCTTTATTGCGTCATATTGCCCTGCCTGAGCCTGCCGGGCTGCGTTGCGGCCTGGCCCACAGTTCGACACTTGGGTACAATGACTACATTGTCATTTGTTGGATCTTTTTATCTGTAGATCCGATTCAAGAGATTCTTAGATAATTGGAAAGATCTAGAGGTCTACTTGAAGTTGAGATATGTTATGAGTAGCTTTGGGGCAATTATATGGGGTATAAGTTGCCTAAGATCTAGTAGGGTTTTTGTGATCCTTTAAGCTCATAATCAAGGTTTTTAGAACTTCTCTTAGATAGAATTTCCAGAGGGTGTCTCAGTTGCCCCCCTTAGGCATTCACTTGGGGCACCAAGTGAATGACAAAGAAGTATACGCCTGAGACATGGTGGGAATAAAAACATTTTTCGAGGGATCATTATTTTGAATGACCAGTATCCTTTGGGGCACCACTTGGGTGTCTACAGTTGCCCCTCTTAGGTGTTCACTTGGGGAACCAGGTGAATGACAAAGAAGTAGATACCTAAGACACAGTGGGAAGGAAAACATTTTTTGAGGGATCGTTCTTCTGAATAACCAGTATCCTTTGGGTAGGCGGTACGCCGATGGATTCTTTGATCCGTAAGACATCGAACTGGAACTGCTATGTTTGAGTCAGTGCGGTTGAGAGGTCTCCGATAATCAAGATCTGAATTGACAGTTAGCAGGAACCGTGCTATATTTGAGTCGATGACACTCCTTGTTGTAGTCACTCCAATGCTACCTGGGAAGCTGTTAGTGTAGTCATCTTCGACTTTAGATTTTTTTCTTGGGGTCTAGTTATCCAATCGAATGGGGTTTTGATTTAAATGAAATGATGGGATGATGAATTTTTGACTAATTGAACTTCTTGTTCGCCTTCAATTCTGATTCTTGGGATCCACAAGTTCAGGCTTTTTGGTATGAGAACCTATGGGTTGGTCTCTATTTTCCTAAGGGTTTGCAAGCACGACAATCCAGGATTTGGTGGCGCCTGACGCATAATATCCAAGCCTCCATGAAACTCTTATGTTTCTTAAAATATTTTAAAAAATTTTGAAGGTAGATTGAATTTTGAAACCAAAACTTAGGTTCAGGATACTTTTTAACCAAAGAAATTAAGGTTTTTAAAAACTCGCGAAACACATAAGGGAAATTTTGAAGATGGATGAGAAATTTTGAAAACCAAGTTTGTGCCGACAACTATGATATTTCTCTGCTCTCTATGATAGGATGAGAGTTAGAAGTGTGTGTGATTGAGTAGATGCTCCCCCAAATCTTATGTGAGGCACTACTCATTGGAACCACTTGGTAGTGTAATGCTCTCTCGCTAAAAGGGCACATGAGAGTATCATGTCTTGCAAGGCCAGTGCATATCAAAAGCTCCAAAGTGAGTTGGGGACTGTGTGCATGTATAAGGGGCTACGTAACGAATTTACCCATTGGTGGTGCTTCTCTCTTGGTTGTCATGGTACATGCTCTATGCATCATGATTTGATTGACTTGATGGGTGAGGCTTCTACTTCAGGAGTTAGTCGGTATCTCTTGATCTTGATTATACTGGCTATATGCATGCCTAAATGTTTTGATCTGTTACGATGCTCATGCCTAAATGTTTTGATCTGTTATAATGGTCATGCCTAAATGATTTGATTGACTTCTTATTACAATCATATATGATTAATTTGATTAGTTATTACTCCACTATAAAATAAATCATGCATGACACATATGTTTAAATATGAATTTGACACATGATTCCATGTGTTGTAAGCCTTGCTTAAAACCCTGATTTTTGACATGACAAATTATTTGTAAGCATGAATGCATGGCACCTAGATCTTATTTACTGAGCTTTACAACTCACTCTGTTAATTTTTTTTATCCATGGAGAGTGATATTCAACTGTAACTGGAGTGGCGTGTCTTGGTGGTCATGTTTGGGGTCCATTACCCCCTTTCTGTTGAAGCTCTATTTTGCAGTGTATATTTTGGTTGGCAGTCTGGCCATATAGTCCATTTTGATTTGGTAATATATCTTGATGTTGGGTCTTTTGTGCCTTGGACCTATATGTAATATTGTAAATTGTTATATGTATTTTGGGACTTGTTTGTCTAGCAAACTATGGTTATGTATTGTTTCGTTTTTCATTTCTTTTGTGGCTGGCTTGATACCGAAAATTCCTTCTCTTTTTAAGGTGTTGAGCACGTCCCAACCAAAGTGGCACTCGCAACTTGTGATCGTGGCTCCACTCCCTACGGTCCTCCGACAGGACTGAGCTTGGCCCTTCGTGGGTCCGACGGGGACGACAAGGAGCAGGGTCATGACAGCTAACGATTTCCACTATCTACAGGTCATCTTGCCCATCCATGTTCTGGGGATATATTATCTAGTAATTCAACCCCTTGGAGCCAAAAGGGGCATTTGAAGGCTAGGTCTTTGAGATCTCATTTGCGAGATAGCCTGAACAACCCTTAGGTGCCTTGGCTTCTCTCTTTCTCTTTTGAGCGTCGAGACAAGTAGTCAATCAGTCTGTATTTCTACTACCAGACACTTATACCCATTGCTCTTCTTTTGATACTAGGTATTACATCTTCTTTATGGGATTGAGGCATGATATTCAGTTATTGCACTTATGATTGCGATTTACTATTATTCCTTTCCAAGCATGCCATCTTAGAGAGGGTGTTATTAATTGTCTCCACTGTCTTAACCATGAGCTCGACTTGCCTGTCCATATCTTCTCAGAGTTTTTGATTTATAGCATTCTGTGTAGTGTTGGTCTAGTTTTCTTGTGACTGAACTTGGTCAGATGCCTTAGTCTTATCAATGATAAACAGGAGGATGGCATGTCTTGTTTCTTCTCCATCCAACATAAGGGCTTCGAAAGGGGCAAAGTCAAAGTCTCTAGGTATCTTCCAGCCGAAGAGGTCCACTGCGAACGGGTTGCAAAGTGCGTCTTTTTTCTGTAGATTACATCTTTGGTATATATCCTGACCTATCTATTTATACCTCAGTGGAAACTTCTCCTCCTGCATAGAATCTTGTAGGTATGTTTTTTTTATGAGGATCATGATTGTATTCCACCTACGATTCTTCCAGTGTAGTAATCATGAGAGCCTCCCTTTTTTTTTTCTTGAGGTAGCTACTCAAATTGTTGCCTTTTGGAAGGTAGACTTTTGCCTAATTATCATTCATATTCGCTAAATAGGGGGGGCTGATGGCTTCTTTAATTTAGAATCTGCAAGGGCTTCCCTTACACAAAGTCTCGCATCTCAAAAATTCCTCGCCTTGGAGGCACCTTGATCTTGGTTGTATGGTAATCTAAAATCCAAAACTTTTGTTATCCTGACTTCAACAAGTCTTATTTTCTGTGGGTCCATAACATTTTCCTTCATGTCTTCCTCTAGATACGCTACATCAAATCATGCTGGGCTTTTGTTTAGCAATATGCAAGTGTTTAACTCTTGATAGCATACCTTCTAAGTAACTGTAATATTCACTGACCCGTCCAGCATATTGAATCCATGGGTCCTCATTTGACGGCAAAGGAACTAGTTTAGATTTTGGTCCATTAACAAGATTATGTAATTGGAGGAGATGAAGAATCGTATCCTCGCTCAAGCCAATAACATTTCTACCGACTTGATGACACCATTGTCGAACACCATATTCTGGCTATACAGCCCAAATACTAGTATTGAGGTGTTAAGATTATATCTAGTTAAGGGAGTGATCACGACATCGACCTTTCCTATGTGGATGAACATCCTCTCTGTCACAGAAATGCTGAAGTTCTTTAGGTTTTATGAGGGAGATCGAAAAGGGATTGAGTTTGTGGATACCTTAGGGACTTCCTCTTTAATTTTGATGTATCCAGTGGTCTCAAGCTAAAAGTTTACAGTATAGCTTGCGGTCTGTATACATCTTGTGGCTTTATGTCTCCATAGGGATTCTCCAAACTTCCTAAGGACTACCTCTTTTAGGGGCCTTTTGTAATGGGTCCATGTGAAGATTATTTCTCATCCTCGTGGTCCCAGCTACAATACTTGCTGGCCAAGAAAGGCGAAAACAAGATGTAATCCTATTTCTTATCTGTCATTCTACGAGTGTGAGAGAATATATGTAAAGAGACTACGAGGCATAATGTAAGAACTATATTGCCAATTTCACCCCATTGCTCTTTCCCTGCCAGAAATAAGAAGATATATATGTGCATTAGCTCTAATACCAGAGAGAATCCCTTGAACTGGGAATGGAAGAGGAGATACTAGAGAAAATACCCTAAACTAAGAAAGGAATAGGAGATATGAGAGAATATCCCTAAGTTGGTAGAGGAAGAGGCCATATAATAGAAAACCTTAGTTAATAGAGGAGGACATACTAAACCCTAAATGGGAGATCTTGAGGTACACCTTTAGGAGGTACAATGTACTGACTTATGCTAGTATATTGTACAGATTGGGAAAGAAGAGGAGATATCATTGTAGATCTCTACAAAGTACAATAGGCATAAGTCCTCACAATATAGAAGATCTTCCACTTAGATATCCAGATCATCCAATTTTCATGTTGAGTGAAATAATCCGGCTCATACTACTACAATCCATTTTTTCCTAGAGAAACATGTCTCATATGATTCTACCGATGGTTTGGTTCATTGACATCGATGGTCTAACTTCAAAGTCACTGATGGTATACCCTTCACCTGTAATTTACCTTCTTAAAAATACTAATAGTCCACACTTACCTATCGTATGCACTCCATTTTGATCCAACTCCATCATCAGTCTATCCACTGATGGTCTGTACCGACTTCTTAATGGTATAAACCTTCACTGATTTACAAAGATTCCCCCTTCATGTTGCAAAGCTTCCACCTTCAGGCTCACACCAATGGTCCATTCCAAAGGTTTGAAAAATGGCAATCTAGATTGGAATCGTTCGATTTAAATTACTAATAGGTGGGACCGATTTGATTCCCACTATATATCGAAAAGCTGGGCTCATGGTTGTATTATGTATTTATTTTGACTAATGTGTTTTTTTTTGTTTGGAAAACTTTTTTACTTCAAGGAGGGGGTGGTAGAATGGTCAACGCCTCTTTATTAGGTAGATGAAATCTCTTGGCTAGCTTGACACCCTTTAGTTACTCACCCCCACCCCCAGAGCTTTAAATGGGCTATGTTGGATTAAAATATACTTTTTTTTCTTTTTTTTTATTTTATTTTATTAGTTATTTGTTTATTTTATTTTTTGCAAATGATGTCAAAAAAAAAACGAATGCTTTCAAAGAAGAAACGATAGTTTAAAATGCAAAGAGGCATTAAATGCAATTGGAAAATATTAAAGGCTATTAACGAGGAAGGTATTAAAGGGTATTAACTATTAAATAAGGGGAAAATAATTAAAAGGTATTAATTATTAAATAAGGTGGAGGTGGTTTAAATGCCAATTTCTCTCTCACGCTCCCTCTAAACAATCTCCCCTACACAAGATGCCTCTCTCTCCTCTCTACACACAAAATGCCTCTCTCACTCTCTCTCTCTCGATGTGGATCAGGTAGCCAAAAGCAAAGCACACCGTCAAGAAGTGTGTTTTCGCCAAAAGAAAAAAAAGGCATTTTGAGTTTCTTTGTGATCACATCTAGATCAACTAGAACTTCTCTCTCTACCTACTTTGTTCATGTCTAATGTTTCAATAAGTATTTTGGATCTGTGCATTTAGTTTTTAGTTGTCCGGAATATAATGGTACATTGTTTTTGTTTATTTGATTTTTATTGGGATTTTTTTCATGCGGGATTCTTTTTTATTTATTTGATTTTTATTTGGTTACTTTCAAGTTTTCTGGGGTGGGGTTCAGTTGCTAGGATAATCACTATTAAATTAAAGATGTCACAAGAATGTAGTAATTATATACTTTGAATTGATTCAGTGATACAATAAATAATTTCGATGACGAATTGGGTTTTTATTGGCACATGGCTCTTTACTTATTTGGATAAAAGCAAGCTTTTTATGCTTCCCCTACAGCTCAGAAGTTCTATCCTCCCCTTTATCCAACCATGCATTGTGAATGGAGGGCAAAGATAACCCCAATCACAATGTCATGTATTTACATTATTTTATTTTTAATTTTTTCTATAAACTATTTTTACACCAACTTTTGGACGTCCGTTCCTCCATTAAACTTGCACTAGCAAAAAATTAAAAAAAAAAATACTTTCAATAAAATAAAATGACCAAAATACCCCTAAGTTTCAAGGGGTCTTTTGGTCATTATATTTTATGGAAAATTTATTTTTAATATTTTTTATGGGTGCGCCTTAATGAAAATATGAAACATACCAAATTTTATATTCATACAATTTGTATTAAAAAAATAAAAATAAAATACTTTGAGACGTCGAATCTAAAATCAAACGGTGAGTGGCTCTCTTGATCAAAATTTGACTGCTGGATAATAAGAGGAGGATGGAATTTCTATGCTGTAGGAGAAGCATAGAAACCTTTTCCTTTAGCTAAATAGAGAAGAATTGTTGACTGTGAAATAAACATAATAGACAACAAACACTCAAACATAAGACAGGTTCTCAGTATTTACATATTATTGATTCAATAATAAAAAACCATTACACAATACCACTAGTTTTTTTAGAAATCTGAAAAACTAAATTTTTCATAAATTTTAATTATTGTTTAAAATTCTTTAAAGGCTTGACTGATTCAGATCGCTTATTCACTTATCCAAACATGTTTTCCAGACGGCCCCGATACACTTTTTCAAACATTGGGCCATACACTTCCACTGTCGGTGTGGCATATAATTTCAATCAAAGTTTCCTTAACCAGTAGTCTATTCGTCCACTGTGAACTATTCCCGGTCGCTAGGGATTTTCAGGCGACGGTGCACAAAGCTCACATATTGTTATGTCCCAAGCTAATCTCTTTGTACCCATGGGCAAAATTATATGTGCGTAGGTCACACCTTACTTGTCCTACACTACTAGCCTCAATTCACTGGTGGTTTACAAGTGACTGTCAGTGTTCGAGTGACAGGTGCTATATCGGAGACAAGGGAAAAAAAAACCACCTTTCATACTCAAGAGGATTACCTTATGGGAAAATTACATCCGTAGCATATTCAAATATGGTAATTACGGATTCTTCCAAATTTATGAAAAATTTACATATTAGTACACCGGCCTTATATTTACAATACCGGATTGGTGCTTTCTAAAATAGAGAAAATTACGTAAGAACACTATTTGAAGGGGGGTCAATTACCAAATGGACTCTGTTGTTCGAAATTACGAGCACGCGTTCCCCTGCAACATTTGTTTTCGCCAAGTTACCTCCCCTTCTGGTAACACGAACACCGGGTAGGGGGCTTCTATCTTTCAAAGTAAAAAGTGTTGTACGATGTTCAAAGCACCGGACAGCTCTCTCTCTTCCTCTCATCTTTGAACCCTCACCAGAAACCATTATCCGGCCAAAACTGCCATGTTTCCCGGCAATCACCTCGGCTGTAATGTCCTGTATCGCTTTCTTCTATATCCCAACGACCTATTCTCCAACTTAAGAGCCTCAATCTCCTGCTTAACCAATCAACAAATTTAGTTTTCTGGTGCTAACTCCTACAAATTTTTGGTCGGGAAATCATCGTCTACCTTCGTCTTTTCTTCCCTCTCTACATGCTCGATTCCTATTTTGTTCATATGGAGGGTCGTTGCTCAGAGCAATAAATGAATTTTCGCTCAAATTCGATAGAAGCCTCATACCCCACTTGAAATTTATCACGGCTTTTCTCCATAAAGACAAGGTGTTCCTCACCCCAAGCTCCACTCCAGAGAACAACTCGCTCTTCGGGGAACTCGTCGGTCAAGTCAACTGACTCCAGCCTGAAGTAGCCATTAGCTTTGGGCATCTTTTTGTTTCCCAGAGAGTCCTTGGCCATTTTCTGGCCAAATTCCAGCGAGCAGTTGGCGTTCAAAACCACAGTATTGTCCAGTAATTGAAACACCGGATAATATTTTTTACTTTGAAAGATATAAGCCCCCATGTCCACTGTTTATATTAGGGGTAACTTGGGTAAAAAAAAAAAAATATTGAAGATGTGAAAAAAACAAACCTATTTAAATATGTGGACATCCTCTTAGCTGGTATTCTAAGAACCAAAGGGAAAGAAGCCTTATGCAAAGCATGTATAGCATGCGAACACAATTGCTCATACATACATGTATGTGCAAGGACGAAGGCGCTTGATAGTGCCCTTTGAGCCTATTTTTTTTGCCTTTTTAAAAAACTTTTGTCTGATCTCGCCAACGTCAAACCATGTACTTTAAAAACATTATGAAGGATCGGGCAGTACTATATTTCCAACATCGATCCGATCCCTACACTTCGATCAAATTTAAAAATTTAGGAAAACGTGAGCCCATGCCCTTTTATTTTTTCTTATTTTGCTCCTCAATCTGATTTTGGAAACATGAAACAGCTTATTTGTTATTATTATTTTAAAGTTAATCGAAGTGTAGGGACCAGAACGATGTTGGAAATATTATCCTGCCCGATCCTTTATAATGTTTTTAAAGTACATGGTTTGATGTTGGAGAGATCAGATAAAAGTTTTTTAAAAAGACAAAAAAAATAGGCTAGTTTAAAGTGCGCTATTAAGCACCTTCGGCCTTGCACATATATGTATGCATGAGCAATTGTGTTCACATACTACGTGTGCTTTGCATAAGCCTTTTTTCCATTTAGTTCTTAGAACAATGGATAAGAGGATGTCCACATATTTAAACAGGTTTGCGTCTTCCACATCTTCAATGTGGGAGAAATAACTCGTCATTATCTCTCTACATATAAGACAAACACAATTTTCAACGCTTTACATTTTCCAAAACACTATGGAACAAGAGGTATATTATTCTGAAATAACATAAGACAGTTTTTAAAACAAAAATACGATATACATTTTCTTTAAAGTACATAGTCCAATATTTGAAACATCAGATACAAGTTTTTCTTAACATACAATAAAAATAAGAAGTTCAATAACTCTAATATTGGACCCACCCTCCCATAAAGCTTTTCAAGTCTTTAGTGGTCCGCTCGACTACAAAAGACCCCAATTTAGTACAAAAACCTTTAAATTTTGGAGATATTTGGTAAATTCTAAGAGCTTAGATAGACTCACCATTTAAATAAATAAATAAATAAAAAGAGAGAGTGCTCACGGGATCAAGGAAATGGTTAAATTTGTGACCCAACAGACTACCTAGAACATAAATGGATATTAAGTTGGTTGTTAGGTGGGTCTGATTCTAGAAATATCGAACAACCCTGGTTTGCTATCTTTTTACAAATTTCGGTTTAATGTCTTGAACATTGAAATATCTACTTCAAAAAGAGTATAAATTATAGGGCAATCCAATGATCCAGATCTCAGATCGGTCTCTATATTCCAAAAATTTTAAAAATAAAATAAGAAATAGAGGGGAAAAATTTAAAAAATAATGAGAACTCCATGTAAATTTTTTCATACATGTGAACCAGTCCGTAATTACGTCTAGAGAGAGAGATGGATTTGCAATTCGAGAGAAAACAGAAGGAAAAATTGTATCCCTACCATATTTAAATATGATAACTATATGGAAAATTTAAGTGGAGGTACATCGGTGAGATATTTACAACATCAGGCGGGACCTTTTTTTTTACAAACGCCCACGCTCTTTTTTTTTTTTTCTTTTTTCATTTTGTCCATCTGCCCGATGTTGGAAACATCAGATAGATTTTTTATTTATTTATTTTTTAGTAGAGAGATATGTTTGAAGTTTGAATCCTCGAACCGCTCTATACTTGATACCCTTTTTAAAATACATTGTCCGATATTAGAGACAACTTACCCACATTTTTAAAAGAAAGCAAGTTAGGGTAGTCTGATATCTCTAATACCGGACTCACCTAACTACCAACAAATACCTGTGGTCCGCTTGACCACAAGTTTTTTCAACTTTTTACTGTTTCCTTGATCTCATAAGAACTATCTTATTTTTCCAACATGGCAAGTCTACCTAAGCTCCTGGACTTCATAAATTTTTGCCAAATTTTAAAGCTTTTTGTGGTGAACTAGGACTTTTTTGATTGGGAGGACCACAGAGGACTTATAGGGTTTGAATAGCTTTATGGGATCATTATAGGGTTTGAATAGCTTTATGGGATCATTGGTTCAGTCCGATATTGGAGATATTGGACTACCATATTTTGCTTTCTTTTGAAATGTTTAAGTTTGATTTCTCCCACATCTGACAGTGTAGTTTCAAAAAAGTAAAAAATATATGGTGGTCCGAGGATCCAAACCTCCGACGGGAACCCTACATCAAAAAATTTTAAAAAGTAAAAGTGCGGTCCAACATTTCCAACATCGGATGAAGGGCAAAATTGAAGTAATAAATGAGCTCTATATAAAATTTGTGAAAATTTGAGCCTTCCTATAATTACCATACTTAAATATGGTATAGACATAATTTTTCCTTATACTATAGGACAATAAATAGGAGTGTGAATTTTGAATTTCCATCGCTAATTCGTTTTCCCGTCCAATTTTCACTACAGTGTGTTTTAGAAAGAATAAATAGAGGATTCTTAGGTCAGCTCTCTCCTGATATTTTTTCAATTCTATCTCTAAGTCCATTTAATATATTTATCTTAAAATCTATATCCAACAAATTCCCAGATTCTCTCTCAATCTCTATTTCTCTGAAGTGTAAGGAAATTAGGACTCCCATTTCTAAATTTCAAATTGGAATAATTTAGTTTTAAACAAAGAATTTTCATAATTTAAAATCTTAAGAAATATATAAATAGATGTTATAATTGGGAAATTTTCGATAGTAGGTGGGGACAACAAATGTTTTACCTTGGCCTATGGCAGAAAAACAAATTAAAAATCATAATTAAAAAATGATAAAATAGGATATAGTGGGACTCCTTTCTAGAATTTCAATTCTCTTGTTTTGAGGTGGCAATAAACAAAACTAATCATAGCTTTAAATTTTTTCTGAAAAATTGTCCTACATTAGATGTTATAGTAAGAACTACTAAGATGAAATTCAAGTGTTTCATAATTGCATAAATCAGTTTAAAAAAAAAAAAGGGTAGCAATTAAGAAATTTACAACAAATTTCATAAGTTTGTATCTCCCTGAACTCATGTGCCCATTAGCTGGTTTCAACAACCTTTGAATGAACACTCATCAACTACTGATAATGCAGAACTGAAGTGTAATGTAACCATGACAAATCTTCACTTTTCAACAGATGAAAATATGAGCTATTTACATATCAATGAGCATTATAGTCATTGAATCAAGCAACAATTCTAGGAATGATCAAACAACAACAAAGGAATTCCATGTCTAATTGGATTGAAAGAAACAATTCAGACAACCATTTCATTAATGTTGATCTTTCCATTCAAATCTGAGGAATCTCTCTCTCTCCATATAGTGAGCCCTTGTTTTTCCCAATCCAGGTGAGTAGTCAGTATTAGTAAGATACTCGGTAGAGTTCTAAATGCAATAGTAGTATTATTTAAACACCCACTTCATAAATGCTAATATATTTGTTTAAGTCATGGTGAGGCCTAATCTATCTAGATTAGGTAACTAGTAGGACTAATCTAGTTTGATGGAGCAAAATAGAAACTTACGGATTTATCTCTTTGATCGGACGGGTACGGATATGTCGTGCCATAAGGATGCCAAGTGAAGGCATAAGAAAAATGTTTTTGAGAAAGAAAATTAGTCTTAATGTTACGAGAAGGTACGAGGATGCGAAATGAAGGCATAAATTAGGAAAGAAAAAGAATGCAGTTCTAATGTGCCATATGCCATGAAGTTCCTAGGCAGATATTCTTGCATCTATTTAATGAGTACTTTCCAAACAAAGATTGAGTACAAGGCGCACACAATTTTTTGTAGTCCTTTTAGTTTCATTATTGAGGTTAGTTGAGAGGGTAGTTACCAGAAACCAAAATTTAGGGATTGTTAAAATGACCCTACGAAGCATTAAGGATGGTCTTTTGTGTGTAGGCCATATGGCCAAAAAAAAACTGAGACTTTTCTGTGGTCTTAAGATAATGGCCCAGCCCTCCAAGTGCCTTAAACTTAGATCATAGAAATAGGACCTTACTCGTACATTTCCTTTTGATCCATGCTCATGATAATTATATAGAAACAAAGCTCATCTTACACATTTTAGGGTAACGCACACTAATTTCAAAGGTAAAATACACTCTAATCTGAGAGTTGGGTTAATCTCTAGGAACTCAGAATGTACTTACATGATCAGAGAGAGATTCAAGACATGCTTTTGCAGAGTTTTTGGAAGTGGGTTTCTCTCACTAAAATTTACAATTTAAAGGAGGAGAGAGAGAGAGAGAATCTCGTTACTTGGTCTTGTCGGGTTCCATTGTAAACTTGCAGAAGAAAGAGAGAAAGGCTGCTCCTTGCAAGTAAAGGGGAATTGAGAACCAGAAAGGTGCCCCCACTTGCTCCACACTGTGCTGTTTCTCCTCGGAAGCCGCGTCATGGATTTTGAAGTGAAGGATGGGACGACGAGAGCATGCAATAGAGAGAAGAACCCCACTGCTCATCAAGCCTGAGAGACAATCAAGAACCCACTTTCTCTTTCTAAAAATATTGCTTTGCACCAGGCTTCTCTCTCTATGATTCTATGAAGAGGACTTCTTCCCCAGAGTATTCTTATTGTTATGCATCCAAACCTTCAAGACATGCCTCTTCACCCCAACCTCATCACAAAACCTCTGCACCGCCCCTTCATCCTGCTTCTGTATCCTCCAACCCACCCTCTCTGCAAACCCTAACATTCTCTCCTTCTGCTCCTGCGTAAACTTTGTCCTGAATCTCTTGTGATCACTTCCCTTGTTACCGTTACTTTGTTTTGAAACAACACACATGGGTCTTATGACCTGATTGTGCAAGTCCTCACTCGATGAATCGTTAGGCCCGAAGGCCACCATTGAAAATGGAGGTCCCGGTATAACTCCTTGCGGGCTCGAAGGGAGGGGAAGGAAATGGTTGTTGCTCTTCACTGCCTTAGGGCTTCTGTGATAACAGTACAAGCAACTTTGTGGTATAGAATTTTCTTCTGAGTCTTTTCGATGGAAGTTTCGGTGGCAATTGCAGGCGGCGCATTTTAGGGATTCAATGGAACCTTCTTCACCGCTGGGCATGAACTCGCAGCACCCGTCAAGGGCATGGCCACCGATGGCAGCGGCATGGTTCTTGAGGCACTCGCCATAGTGAGAGTTGCGGCGCTTCAGGCGGGGGTTCGGTGAGACATGGGGTGGGGCAGGCTCGAGCCTGGCTTCGCAGTGGGTGGGTTTGGCGGGCTTGGTGGGGGACTGGTGAATAGGGCCGAAGCCGACTGAGATGGGCATGGCTCCTCTCTCTATGTCTGCGTCCGGGCCCCCTAGGTCCATCAATTCTTATTTCGACCACCTTTTATCGTCTTCCTCTGATAGCTCTCTTTCCCTAGATCTCTCTCTCTCTAGAACGGCTGATTTAGGTCAGGTACTTGAGCCATGCTAAATATTGGAACTCTACCTAATGTAGGAAGACCTGTCGACTTCAGTGCACCAGTCCTCAGGGTTTTGCCCTAATTGCATGGCTTTCTTAACCTAGAGAGGGAGAGATGCAGTGACTTAAAGAGGAGAGAGAGAGAAGTAGGAGTGATTCAATAAGGAGGGAAGGGGACTTGTAGATGAGCTTAGAGAGAGAAAGATTGTGTTCAGTGAGGCGATTGAATAAGGGTCTGCAGACAGGTAGAGAGAGAAAATGGGCTAATTGAACAAAGAATTCACACCAGTTTAGAATGAGAATGTCAAATAGAGGTGATTAATATTAAGCACTGGACTTCTAACCAGTTTAGAGAGAGAGTCAAGTTGGGCATTTGAAAATGAAGGTAAAGATCAGCTGAGAGAGAGAGAGTCATGTGGGGTTCATTTAAATTGAAGGGGACTGCAGACCAGCTTAGAGAGAAAGAGTGGTGCTGAACAAGAAGGGGAGAAAGAGTGGTGCTGAACAAGAAGGGGATAAAACTTAAGCAGAGATTAAAAATTAGCAGAACAAAAGAATTCCCAAAACTTGTGTGCAATCAATAAAAGAAGAGCACAGTAGCTTGTGGGGTCCTTTGCTAGGGCTTACTTCTAAGTTCTAACTGTGAAAACTCAGATCTCTAACATTATGCCCATGGGTTCAGGACCATAGAGTGGGGTTTCCTCTCTCTCTCTACCCACAAAAGAAAAAAGAAAAAAACCAGAGGAGAAAACAGAAGAACATCCTTTCTTGCCTTCTCTTTGATGATGCCTCAACTTTAGCCTCTAATTAAGGGTTCCAAAGCAGTCACTTTTTGGGGTTTTGGCCATGGAATTGGAAAGCTTGCAGGCACTGTGTGCTGAACAACCCAAAACCACCGACAAGGTCATGTTCTCCTTTTCAAGAGAATTATGGGACTTTCTCTCTCTAGATTTCCATAACCCACTCAATAAACAGAAGAAGAAGGCGATCTTTGATGTGGGCTAAGGGGTTGGTGTTGGGTTTCCTGGAACCCATTAAGTTTTGCTCCCCGGTCCCCAGGTATGGAGTACCCATCTTCTCTCTCACCTGTCAGTCTCTACCACTAACCGAGGGCCCCCCTTCCTTTCTAACTCTCTCTATCTTCCCTTCCATAACCCATACGCGTTCTCTCTCCTTCTGCACTCAATGTCAATCAAGCACTCGAGAAAAGATAGTGCTTCTGCTACAAAAACCAACATACTGTGTATCCCCATTCTCCTGACCCCACCCTCTCTCTCTCTATACAATTTCTCTCTCAAACCTAACCCCCTCTCTGTCCCAATTTCTCTGTCTGAAACGCGCTCTCTCAATTTCTCTCTCTAAAACCCTCTCTCCCAACCTATCTTAGTTTCTCTCTTTAAAACCTGTCTTTCTCTCTCTCTGATCCTACCTCCAGTTTCTCTCTCTACCCCTGTCTCCTCTCCTTTCTCTCTCTCAAACTCTGTCTCACTTGCTGTAACCTTAACACCTAGCCGTAGCACTGAAACCTGATGCCGCGGCTTCATTATTTCCTTTGACCCAGTCTTTGTCCCCCTCATTACCGAAAGATATGATACGAGAATTTATAGCATGAAGGTATAGTTTTGGGTGTGGTTTGTATAGAACCGAGGCTCTAGACAATCCAATTAGAGCCCACCTTCAGATAGTACAAGAAATATAGTTTTTATATTAGAAATTTTTGTGATAGCCTTAAAATGTATTTTTATCTTTAATTACAAAATTTAAAGCTTAAAAAATAATGTATGCGGAACAGATCTATGAAAACTTGAACAGATTAAAAATTGACGGTCCAAAAAAACGTTACAAGATGCACTATTTTCGAAACTTAAAATCCAATTTTTACTCATGTCCATGTATCTTAATGTCGAGATGATCAAATTGATGATATTTGGGCATCAAAACAACCTCTTTTAGTGAAAATTTTGAGATAGTCTCTAATTTGATTGTTTATATCTTAGGCTCTATATAAACTTTTTCCTATAATTTTTAATAGAGCATAATAGAGAATTAGAATTCATGGAGTGCGGCCCAATGAATTAAAAAATAAAATAAAATGATGGTAATGTTGAGCAGGAACATACTTAACCATAGTGGCTCCCTATCGTCTTTGACACTTTATTTCTCGTCTCTTGCCATGGCTCAAGTTATTGTTAGAAGAACAAGGCAATCTAATTGCTAATAGATCAGAACCGGCCAATTCCGATTTTGAGAGGTTTTGGTGATTGATTGAAATTTTTAAAATAAATAAATAAAAAATAATATATATATATATATATATATATATTCAAAAATAAAGAATTTGATTTGTAATATATTTTTTAAGTAATCTTTATATGACGCTAAAGATTATAAATTGTTTTGGTCAATAATAGTTATGGGTGATTCGTTAAAATTTATTTCTTCATTAATTTTCAACTTTATTTAAATGTGTTTTGTTTTAGAGTAATCATCTTATATGACCCTCTTCTACTCATGTGTTTAGGATTCCAAAAGATCACCATTAAAGTTGATACGGATCTCAAAAAAAATTATCACGTAGGTATAAAATTTGACTTTTCTAGATATTTATGTTAATTTTAATGGTAATCTTTTGAGGATTCTATATACATAGGTGTGAGAGGGGTCATTTCTCTTTGTTTTAATATTCTTTTGCATGCTTTTTATATTTTAGAATATATTTTTCTATATATTTTTATTTTTTCAATACTCTTTTGACCTTTAGAGATTTGTGTGATTAAAACGGTTGAATTGGTTAGTTTATTGATTAGGCCGGTTAAACCGCCTCCAAACTATCGCCCCGTTCCGGTTCCGGTTCCCCTTGCCAAAGTACTTGAGAAAAATGCACAGAGAGAGAAACTTAAAAGAGGCTACTGTAAAGCGAGTTTCTAGAGGGAAAGCCTGCCTCGACGACTTTGATCGACGTTTGCGTCATTAACGTCTTGATGACTTTCCTTTTATAGCATTGATGACCATATTAATTAGGGTTGCACGTTGATTAGCCGCCTAGTGGGCTTCAGCGATGTGTTAATGGTTGTGCGTGTTTTTTGTTTTGTTGTGTAGTAAAGGTCGTTCAGAAGGGAGAAAATGCGCGAGGGGCTCATTTAAGCGGCGTAAGATTGCAGCAGTGAGGTACGTGGGTGACGCACACGGAGGGTCCACACTGCACCTCAAAATCCGTACTTTTTTCTATCGCGTCTTTCTCTCTCTTCACCTCTTTCTCTCTCCTCATCTCCTCTCTCTTTTTCCCTTCCCTCATCTCTCTCTTTTTCCCTCCTCACATCTTTCTTTCTCTCTCCTCATCTTTTCTCTGTTTTTCTCTCTTCACATCTTTGGTTCAGTTTCGTCATCGCCTTTCTGTTTCTCGCTCCTCACATCTTTCTTTCTCTCTCTTCTCTGTTTATTCTCTCTTCACATCTTAGGCTCAGCTTACGGCCACATGCCACAGTCCCGTGACTTGTCAGGCATCATTTACTTCTCCCTTCTCACGAGTCACTCACGCTGCGGCTCAACTTTTTCCCCGCCGGTGTGAAACCTCAAAATTTAGAGAGAGAAACATACGTTAACCTAGATAGATAGGGAGGTTGATTTTTACATAAAAAAAAAATAGAGTATTGAGCCAGTAAAGTAGAGATACCGATGACTAAAATTTGTGTAGCTCATTTCAAATAATTTTAAAAAAATAATCTAATAATTATAACGATAAGACATACACTCAAACTAGCCAAAAAAATTCATTTATAAGTTTATTTTCCAATTCAGTGGTAGATAAATGACTACTTATCGAAATTCACATTTGCCGCGTTGTGACCCAATTTAAAAAGAAATTGGAGAGAGAAAATGGTGGTCTTAAGTGAATCACTTGTATTTTGTGGTTATTGTGATGGTTATTTGCTTGGTTGAGGTTAGGGCACGTAACAGTCTTGGTGGGCATGTTGGATGAAAGGCGTGCAGCTTATATTATTATATGCATTCTTTTTGCTTATTCAAATGAAAATTTTCCTTTGCTTTGCTTATAAAATGAAAAATTTCTAGTTGTTGTTTGTTATGGAGGATGCTCCATAGTCCATATTCCTTTCTAGTTGACCACCTTAACTCTATTTTCTCCACAGTCTTGGCCATCCCATTTTATTTATTATTATTATTATTTTTGTTCTTTTTGACTCAATGAGGAGATAGTCCCTGTACCTTGGTACCGGTAAGAATTGAGCCAAGGATCTAACATTGCGAATCAATCGCCAAACAAGCTAGCCATTTAAGCCAGGTTCGCTCCCTACCATCCCATCCCAATCTTTGTATTACCTCTTCCATCCATAGGGACTAAAAACATTACTCCTCGCGGTCAAACCTCTATAATGAGAGAGATGGTAATATTTAGAGAGAAAAAACCACCCAAATATAAAGAGTGCTTGATAGAGAGGAAAAACCCAAACTCCCAAATAGTGAGAGAGAGTGCTCGTAACACTGCAAAGAACCACATAGAGAGAGAGTGCTAGCAACACGTCTATGGAATTATGATAGAGAGAGAGAGTAGAGAGATGCCTTGCCACTCTTAGCATCTTCCGAGAGATCACGTCATATGACCTATTGTTCTTAACTTTGGTTACCCATTGTTATGGGATCAAGAAGTTCCCCATGATATGGAGGATCTCCTCCCTTATCGATGGCGTCACTAATGATGCATAGTGATGTTTTAGTATTTTTCCTTTTTTTTGTTTGTTTTGGAACGTAACTTGTATCATATTTTTTTCTTTTAGGTTTCAATAAGTCATCATCATTATCATAGTCTTATTTTAACTATTTGAGAATGGATGGGATTCTGCTGCTATATTATGCTTTATATTATAAAAAGTCATACCCTTACTAATACTATAATTCTCTATCTTTTTACTCACTACTTCTACCTATGTCCGTTTAGGTATTTTCTATTGCCTTTTTAAAGTCTTCTACTTAAGCCAAATTGTACATCCTAACCAGTTTTGTATCGGGTCTGTGCTGCATATGGCCAGCCCATCTAAGTCTATTTTTCCTCTCTTGTTGCCTATTAGAGCCGCCCTTATTTTTAAACGTTCTCCATATTTGATGGATGGTAGACAATGGAAGTGGGTGGAATTAATTTGACGAAAAATTTTGTGTGTAATGACTCACATATTTTTGAAAGGAAATGCATGACTTTTTGTTCTTGGTAAAAGAAAATTGCAATTGTTGTCGAAAGTTATATGTGAAATCATGTGGCTAGGGTTGTGTCGTCTACAGATCACAAACTCTAAAATGACTTTCTTGAATTGTGTGGCATACTCTAAGTTATGGGATATGATATCCGATGTGTAGTGATGATTGTGATCTCTTTGTACAAGAAAAATGAACAATCTTATAATACGCAAATGTCTTTTAAAAAATGTAGCTCCTTTCCATAGTTTCATGGAGAAATGTGAGACCAAAACCATCACCTTTTCGAAAAGATATGTTTATTAAGGAGCTGCATACTATGGAGGGTTTGTTATAGCATGTTGCTCCCTAGCAGCTAACTTAGGTTCCCCTTTCAATTTTTATTAATGGGTGATGTATGTATAAAGTACCCATATTAAACAATTAAAATAAGGTGCACCTTCAAATCTTATTAAAAAATATAGTTTTGGCATCAAAAAGTTTTAAGATGGCCTTGAAATACATTTCCACCTTGAATTATGAAATTTAAAGCACTAAAAATAATGTAGATCGAATAGATTTATAAATATTTAAAATATTAAAACTAAACAGTCCAGATAATGTGTTATTAGATATATTATTTTAAAACTTAAGATATATATATATATCAAAATCGAGATGATCTATTAATAAGTTTTGCAATATCGGGAACAACCTTTTCCTATGGTTCTTGAGTTGCATCTTGATTCTATTTTTTTATTATATGTTCATTTACTTTCTCTTTGACGTCACCTTCTTAAATAAACAAATTCAAATACAAATCAATTGTAAGGATGCTACCACCTTGAAGTAAAGTTGCTGCGTTTTATACTGCCAAATTTAGCTTGATGATTGAAATTCTAGTCTTTCAAAACCAGTGTTAGGCAAACTGGTCTGGTCGAACCAGAAATGGTTGGGTTATAGGAACCGGTCCATGGGCGGGATCATTAGGCCCAGCTTTGGTGGTAAAGTTCCCAAGTTTGAAAACAAAGTACAAAAAATTATTTAAAAATCTATAAAATATGAACTTGATTTATAATATGTTTTTATATGTTTTCTATTATTTTGACAAAGATTAAAAAGTATTTTGGCCGTGAATACATATTTTAACATTTTTTCATAGTTTTTGAATTATTTCTATAAGTAGAAAGTTTATATAGAGCTGCAGCTCTAAACAATCAAATTAGAACCCACTTCAAAAATTTCACTAGAAGAGGTTGTTTTGTTGTCCAAATATCCTCAAATTAATCATCTCAACATCAAGATGCATAGGCATGAGAAAAAAAATGGTTTTCAAGTTTTGGAAATAGTCCATCTTGTAATGCATTTTTAGACTGTTAATTTTCAGGATTTTTCATAGATCTGCTAGATCTACATTATTTTTTAAGCTTTAAATTTTACAATTAAAGATGGAAATATATTTTAAGCCTATGATAAAGGATTTTTGTATTGAAACCACATTTCTCAATACTATTCGAAGAGCACTTTACTTTGATTGTTTAGAGCCTCAACTCTATACAAACCACAATCAAAATTTCAAAATCTATTTTTTCACAAATTTTTTAAACTCATTTAGATAAGTTTTGTTTAATTTTACTTTAAACATATTTTTTGGAATTTTTTGGAATTTTTTTATTTTTTAAATACTTTTTTTGCATAACCAATACTTACCTGATCCGAGCCAGGCCGGTTACCCAAACCTGGCCCATGGCGGGGTTCCATTATTGGGCCGTGTTTTCCCACCATGTTCATAACAACTTCCAAATCTGTCAGGCTTTTTAATGATCTTGCCAAATCTATATAGTCCAATTAAAATGCAAGGTATCGATTACTACAACAAGTAGGTTGCCACCTCTAATAAACCTCTTCCATAAGGGGTGTTTTAGAGCCTAAAAATCTATGACATGAAAATAGATTATATGTAAATATGTTATTTTCATTATTTCCATATAACGAAATACAAAAGATTAATGGTGATTTCTCTAAAAATCACGAAATCTATTACCCCACTTAAGAGTGAAAATTCTATTACAAGCTTTATGGGTAATCGGCGTAAATCTTTCGGGCCGTCTCTCAAAACTGCTGATTCACCTCCTAATAAACACAAACAAAAAAAACAAAACAAAAAAAAAAAGTTATTCACTTCCTAATAAACCACAATAAAAAATAAAAAAAAGTTATTCAACTCGCTGCTAAAACGCGGTAGCCCTATCTTCTTAACAAAACCGAATGGCACAGATATTTAAACCTCAAAAATCACACACCCATCTTCAAACCTCAAAAATCACACAATAGCCCATCTTCTGAACTAGCTGCTATTCCAAAATAGAAGATCATTCATTAGTCATTATATTAATAAGAGACATCCTGATACCCCTTTAATACATTCGAAGGTCTCCTTTATTAACTTTATTAGCAATTGATAGTAGAAAGTAATATATTTCTTTATAGTTATTGGCTGCCCCATCTTCTGCAACAACAGTTGTAGCTATTGTTTATTTACAGATTTACAAGATTACAGATAACCAAGATTCATTTTTTGGGTTATGATATTGTTCCAACAAAATAAACGGATTTGGTTTCTCTTCTAAGATAATTCTGTTTATGTTTTTGGCTTTATTTTTTCTTTTTTTGCTGCTATTATTTGCTGATAAATTCGAAATACTTGAGTTCACTCACAGAGAATAGTCAAATCAGTGTGCTTGAATTTTTTTTGAGAACTTTTTAAAATTAATTTACTTCTTTAATCTCCTCCATTACCCCAACATAATTTCTCCTTCAATACATATCATTTATAACCTTCTAGGTTACTAACCAAATTTCTTCCAACTTCTCTTTTTTTCTTTTGAATTTGCCCATGGAAGTTTTTTGGAGAGAGATGTTCGAAAGGCTTTAGCACAAGAAAAAAACATAAAAAATATGATAGCTTATTATAATAAAAGTATATTATTCCAAAGTGTTAACATCTTGAATATTCCAAGTCAAGACATAAAGGCATACAAAAGGTGTGACTAATTCTTATGCCTAATGTAATTATAAAGTTTACCATACATACTAATAGGGATTGTATGCTCAACCATGTTTTGGGTATAAAGCCAAAACAGAAAAAAAAAAAAAAAATGTTGGTAATGTATTTCCCATATTTCTTCTGGACATAGCCAAACAATAACAATGTATTTTTCAGGTTGCATCTAAATACTACTCAAACATTGACAATCCATTTGCAGGTAATGTATTATGCAGTAATGTATTACATCAGTAATATATTTCACAGACAATATATTTCCAAGTATCCAAAGGGGCCCTTAATATAATTAAATTAAAAAATTGTTTCATGATAAAGTTATAGTGTACCTTAAGAATTTCAGTAGGAAAGAAAACCTTCCAATTGATCATCTCAACCTCGAAATATATGGTATAAAGAAAAAACATAATTTCAAGTTCTAAAAACAGTTCATTTTGTAATAAGTTATGTAGACAATCTATCTTCAAGATTTTGAAGTGTTTATAGATATGATCAATCTACACTATTTTTTAAATTCTAAATTTTATAATTAGAGTCGATGATAACGTTTTCGACATTAAAATTATATCTTTTTACAAAATTTAAAAATGCTTCTTGTATTGTATAAGGTGGGCACCTAACAAAACCTCACTCCAAACTAAAATTCAAAATTGAATAAACACGCGCCTTGCAATTTGGATTGCTTGTCCTCATAGTGCGCGTGTCTATTTCACACTGCATAGTCAAATAAGGTTTAATGAGATTTGCCTTGAAAAGACACCTCGAGGGTTATTACACAAGTGGATGAGAAAATCTTCATCCATGGCTATGCCAAAGGCTTGTTAAATCCAAGCATTCTTTCTGGCACCGGCTTGAGTAATGTTAGACCTAACAGAGGAAGGGAAGAAATTTGGTTGAGCACAATGATGGCAGCAATTGGAAATATGCGGCTCATGAATTTATTCCTAGTTCTCCCATGAGGAAAATGTTTTCGTAGGGCTGCAGTGTTATACATAAAAAAATATATCTTCTAAAAAATAATAAAAATTGCAATTCTAATATTGGAAAAACATCAAATCGATCATCTTGACCTCGACCATTATAGTTGAGAACAAAAATTAGGATTTCAAACCCTAAAATTAGTATATATTGTAATACATTATCCATACCACTCTTGTCAATTGTTCATAAATACCGAAGAACGATTCCATTTTTTGAGCTACACATTTCATAATCGATAGTGGAAATTTATTTTAGAGCTATCATAGATGTTTCCCATGTTAGGAGTCGATTTGGTGAAATAAGGGAAAAAAAGATAGTACAATCTAAGAAAATGTTAGCTTGAATCCTTCTGGTTTTCGGGTATGTAGGAACGCTATCTCCAGACGATATTTCCCCTCCTTCAATACTATAATAGGTACGCATAAGAAGAGAAACTCATCATCGAGGTACATGAAAACGGAGAGGTCTTTTTTGATACACCAGTGCTCCTACGGTAGACAACAAAGTCTTATGTTGTGTAAAGAGAGAAAAAAATGAGTAGAGAGCAAGAGAGATGAGAGCTTTGTTATGCTCTCTGGAATTTGACTGTAGGAGTGGTTTACATGCACCACCAACAGTAACAATTTATATGTCCGCCCTTAACTAGACGGTTGTTATTACAACCCTTCATATCTTCAATAGCTAGTGATCGTTGTATGTCCAACAGCTAGTGATCATTGCATGTCCCACGCGAGCCATATTCATAGAAAGATATCTAGCCTCAAGCCCGACCCATACACGTGCACCAATGAGGGACCCCTCATGCGCCGATGCGAGCGTGTGCCATTAAGCACCCTTGTGCTCACTCCCTCGCCTACGCATGAGTACGTGTGCTCTGCACATGCACCATCGTTCTCTCTATTGCTCTAATAGGATGAGGCATGAGAATGCCTATACTTAAATACCGCTTCATCTAAACTCTCATCTTGAATGTGGGACTAAAAATACACAAAACTATATTGTTATTTTAAAATACACAAGTATTTTTTAAAATAAAAAATACTACTCTTATCCTCCACTATTTCAAAATAGCAAGGACAGATAGAAAACATATTATTTGCATACCATGAAGGTATCTTTCGATTTGAACCTTCGTTTAGAGTGTACACTACAAAGTCCATCTAGTATCATGGTAACATATAGCTTTGAACCAGGTTGTTTATCTAGCAGATTGGTAGTATAACTTACAAACAATATTTAACTCTAGTGTATTTAGCAGCCATTACATTTTGGGCATTATGCTTATATTCTAATTTCATAAGTGATCTAGATGATTCGCATCTCATAGGAAGTGGCCTCACTTCCACACTTATATAGGGATATCTATAAAGAGTGCCCCTGTTTATGAAACACTCTGACTTATGTATAGTCTATAGACTACATTAAGAGTATAACTAAACCTACTGACATACAAGTCATCAAGTTTTCTAAGAATGGGTACGTGTAGTATTTTGTCATCTAGTGACCAAACTAATTATAAATACAATTTGTTTTTTCTTTGTCACATTGAGCCTACAATTTTGAAGTTACAAAATATTAGGTGGGTTCACACTATAGATGATTACTCAATGGACTCTAGCCCCAATCTATTTGATATCTTACTAATATCATCCTCTGCAAGTCCTTTTGTCAAAGGGTCAACTAATTTTCTCTTGATCTTATATATGTACACTAATCACTCCATCTCCAACTAATATTTTAATGGAGTTATGCCTTCTTGCAATATGTGTAGGTTTCTCATTATATACATCATTATAAGCTATTGCAATAGTAGCTTGATTATCACAATATATTGTAATCATGTGTATTAGTTTTGGCCAAATGAGAATGTCATATAATTAGTTCTTTAGCCATTTTGCCTCTTTACCGGCAGAGTCGAAGACAATAATTTCATACTCCTTAGTCGAGTGTTTGTTTATTTGACCTCTATGATATCGCATCATCTGCTAGTGTAAAAATCCATCCGGCTATTGATAACGAACCTTGGATTTTGTTGTTCCAATTAGCATCATTATACCCTTTCAACACTTTAGGATAACCCACATAATGTACCATGATAGTTCTTCTCAAGCATATTAATAGTCGAGATATAGCATCTCAATGCTATCTACCTGGGCAACTTCTATATCTACAAAGTTTACACACTGCATATGCAATGTCAGGCCTCGTGTTGCTCATTGCATATATTAAACTACCAATTACCCGAGCATATTTAATTTGAGATATACATCTCCCATAAGTTTTTTTTGACTTAATAAAATGATTTATCAGGGGTAGAGACTGGCTTACTATCAATATGCTCGAACTTATGGAGTATTTTCTCAATGTAGTGAGATTGAGTTAAGATTAATTTATTGTCTTTTCTCACTATTTTGATACAAATATCACATAAACCTCTCCTAAGTCCTTTATATCGAAGTTAGATATAAGGAATCTTTAGTTTCATCCACAATTTCTAGATTAGAACCAAAGATAAACGTGACATCTACATATAGGCATACTATGACACAGAGAGAATTTATTTTTTACTATATACACATTTATCAACCCCATTTCTCTTAAAACTATTTGGCATGAATACAATGTCATAAGAAAAATTTATTATGCCATTGTTTAAGTGCTTATATAAGTCTATACAAAGCTTAACTAATTTACATATTTTGTTCTCATGGTCTGACACCACAAACCCATCTATTGTTCAATATTTTCTTCATCTAAATCACTGTTTAAGAAAACAGTTTTGACATCCATCTAATGTATGACTAGATGGTTGATAGAGGTTATTGTTAAGAGCAATCGAGTAGTAGCAATTCTTGCTACAGGTGCATATATATCAAAATAATCGATGCCTTCTTTTTTCTTAAATCCTTTAGCTATTTTTTATTTATTAATTGAAGCATTAATACTTTGTTTTCTTTAAATATTCATTTACGTCCTATGGGTTTTACAAGTGATATTTTCAAAAAACTCAACATCTCTTAATTCTACTATCGTGTTAGAGTTTAAATTCAAAAATGGAAATGCTTTACTATTTTGAGAATATCCCACAACACACATTTAGTAGTTCTAGGACTTAATTTATTTCTTTTAAGATATGGAAATCTAACATATGCAAGACAACCCCTTACTTTAATAAAGTTCAAAAAAGGTTTTCTATTGTATCAAAGTTCATAAGAGTCAACAAAAGGGCAATACAAGGCCGAAGGCAGCAAAAATTTTGTTGTATTAGATTGATTGGCAAGCTTCGCTAACCAGGTAAGTGGTAGCGGAGGCCGCGGGATTGGTGAATATATCACATCCCACTTGCAACCTTTCTTTCCTTCCGGATAACTGGAATAGCTTAGCTTATTCAGTTAATGACTCCTTCTATTCCGGTATTGGGAATCCAATTCAATCGTTCGTCGTAAAGCCAAAGGCTGATTGCAGCCAAAGCGCAAGAGCTGCTGCGCCAAATGGTATATTGTGCTTGCGCCAAGGGCTTTTGGCGCAGCAGCTCTTGTAGCACAAGGGCTACAAAGGTAGATCTTACTAGCGTAAGAGGTAAAGTTTTGGTGAAGCTAGCCTCCGCTACCGCGTACGCGGTTAGCGGCCTCCGTGCCGCAGCCTAGCTAGCGGTTGTTAAGGAAAAGGCTTGAATAGAAGAACTCTCGAGGATTTGGTGATCTCAGATGTGTCCATATCAATGGAACGGGTGACTCATTATTTCGATGAAGAAGGTTTTCTATTGTATCAAAGTTCATAAGGGTCTTATCACTTTTTTTATATGGAATTCTATTAAAAATAAAACATGTAGACAACAAAAGTTTCACCCCATAAATTTAGTGCCAAAGAAGAAGAAACAGGCTTTGCATTCACTATTTCTATTGAAGTTCTAGTTTTCCTTTTCGTTGGTCCATTTTGTTGAGTGGTATAAGGAGCAGTCATTTGATGAACAATGCCATTTTTTTCACAATATACATTAAAGTCATTTGAGAAATACTCTCCACCCCTATCACTTCTAATAGTTTTAATTTTCTTACTAAGTTGATTTTCCACTTCTACTTTGAAAACTTTAAATTTTCAAAAGCCTCATCTTTATGTCTAAGAAAATAAACAAAAACATATCTCGAAAAATTCATCAATAAATGTAATGAAGTACCTTTTACCACCTCTAGTTAGAACATTATTTAAATCACATATATCACTAAGTATAAGTCATAATATTTCTTTATTTCTTTCTATTGTAGGAAATGTTTTTCTAGTTATTTTAACTTGTGCACATACTTCACTTTTTTCTTTAGACAATTCATTACAATTAGAAATCAATCCAAACTTAACCAAAAATCTAATAAAAACATAATTAACATGTATTAATCTAACATACCACACATTACAAGAAGTCACAATAGAAGCAGAAAACTTATTTATTCAATTAATCCCACCAAACTTAAAGATCCCATCACAAGAGTAACTCTTGCTAACAAATACACTATTTTTGGTCAAGATGAGTTTGTCATAGCCTATGCTTATTTTAAAGCCCTTCTTATTCAATACAAATCCCGCTACAAGGTTTCTTCTCATATCTGGTATGTAATGCATATTTTTCAGGATAAGAACCTTGCCTGAACTAAATTTTAATTCCACTGTGCCCTTTCCAAGCATTTTTGTCATAGCTTGGGTTCCAAGTTGAATCAGAATTTTTAAGACCCATTAGTTCAGAGGTCTTAAACAAATATCTATTGTTAGACATATGAATAGTAGTGCCAGTATCGACCCACCATCCTTCTTTATCAATCATGACTACTTTTATGACCACAACTACAGAATATTCATTAGTGGTCATATTCACATGTTTTATAGCCTTTTTGGGCCTTTTACGGTGCCAGCAATCTCTTGAATAATGTCTTGCTTTTCCACATAGAAAACAAGAAGCTTGTCTTTTATTTTTGTTAGCAAACGACTTATGGTCCTTAAAAGTATCATTATATACCTTAAGAAAGAAAGGCTTCATGTTGTTTTGAGTATTTGATTTTTGCTCAACAATGTTTGCTTTAGGATGAAATTCCATAGTTTCATCTTTCTTGTCTTGAACCAAATCAAGATCCACTTTCTTTTTATACTTTTTTCAAGATGGGGGTAGTTGTGAATAATAACGTATTGAGGATTGATGTCTTGTATTATGAGGAAATAGATCTGTCAAGGTAGAGTCAAAAGGACGACTCTGGAGGGTCGTTAAAAGCCCGGAGGGCCGAAGGTTCGATAATATGTACTTGGGGTATTTCGGTAATTTGTACCATTTATCTACGACTCGATATATATTATTGCAACTCGATATACATTGTTGCGATTCAATATATATTGTTGCGATGGGGGGTCCATTTAGGGTTAAGGGAAAGACACAGATTTCTTTGTAATTAGAGCGAATAGAGAGGTGTGAGGAAGAGAGTTATTGTAACCCTATTCTCCATTGGCAATAAAGAAGCTCTTATCTCCTGTGGACATAGGTACATTGCCGAACCACGTATATCTATGCATTGTGGTTGGTTGACTCTTTCTTTTGTGTTTGTTTCTTCTTTCTTGTTTTCGTGGTTTGCTTTTCGTTTCTACAAATTGGTATCAGAGCTTACCAGGTTATTCCGCATTCTGGGGTTTGCTACCACGATGACAAGAAATGGCTCAAGCGTCAAGTATGACATTGAGAGATTCAACGGAAAGAACAACTTCACTCTTTGGTGACGAAGGATGAAGGATCTTCTGATATAGCAAGGTCTGACTAAGGCTTTGCTAGGAAAATCGAAGAAACCAGAAAACATAGACGATGAAGAGTGGCAAGAGATGGAGGAAAAGACGGTAAGCGTGATTCATTTGAATCTATCAGATGACGTCTTGCGTTATCTAGTGGACCTCGAAACTACTCCAGAGGTTTGGACAAAACTCGAGAGTATCTACATAACGAAATCTCTGACGAACAAATTGTTCTTGAAGAAACAATTGTATTCTCTTCAGATGGAAGAAGGCACGGATCTGCTTGAAAATCTCAATGAGTTCAACCAGATCATAAGCCCGTTAGCAAGCCTTGAGGTCGAAATCGAGAATGAAGATAAGGCCCTACTTCTGTCGGCTTCGCTTCTAGGATCATATGATCACCTAGTTACGACTCTACTGTATGGGAAGGAGACTCTTGAGACAGATGAAGTCACTGCTACTTTTATGTCAAACGAGATAAGGAAGAAGACTAACAATATTAAATCTCAAGGAGAATGTTTTTTTGGAAAACACAAAGAGAGTCATGAAAGGGGCAGATCAAATCAAAGGAGGTCTGGAAGCAGAAGTCGGTTAAAATCGAAGGGAAATGGCAAGTTTATTGTCTATTATTGCAAAAAGGAAGGTCATATGAAAAGAGACTGCACAAAAAGAAAGTAGGATATAAAGAGCATAGAAACAAGAAAAGCAACTGATGAAGCTAGTGTGGCTGATATCTCTGACAGAGATGATGATGATCTTCTCTCTATATCTTCAAGTAAGAATCAATTTACTGATTCTTGGATTTTAGATTTTGGATGTTCTTTTCATATGTGTCCAAATGGAAACTGGTTCGAAACCTACAAATCATATAGTGGTAGGTCTGTTCTAATGGGGAATGATACGGTATGCAAAACCATTGGAATAAGAACTATCAAAAACAAGATATTTCATGAGATAATACGAATCTTATCAGGTGTGAGGCATGTCCCACAATTAAAGAAAAGCTTAATATCCTTGAGGGCCCTTGACTTGAATGATTGCAAGTATACAGTAACATGTGGAGTCCTGGTTAATAAGGGATCTATGGTTGTCATAAAATGTCAGATGGCCGGATACCTATACAAGTTGATAGAGAATACAGTTACAGGTGGAGCTTCCGTAACCACAGATGTAGAGTCCAGCACATATGACATAAAATTGTGGCATATATGTTTAGGGCATATGCGTGAACGAGGTATGGTGAAACTTTATAAAAGAAAATTGCTGAAGGGTGTCAGAGCCTGTAAACTGGATTTCTGTAAGTATTATTCTTTCGATAAATAGTGCAAGATTAGATTCAAAACTGCAGTTCATACGGGCAAGCATAGACTAGACTATGTACGCACCGATGTATGATGGCCTTCACCAATCAAATCCAAAGGTGGGCTAGAATACTTCATTACCTTCATTGACGATTACTCAAGAAAGGTCTGGGTCTACTTCATGAAACACAAAAGTGAAGCATTCACGAAGCTTAAACAATGAAAAACAGAGGTAAAAGGGAAGACAAAAAAGAAACTGAAATGTTTGAGATCAATTAATGGAGGGGCGTATAAGTCTAGAGAATTTCAAGAATTGTGTAAATAGGAGGGAATTGTAGGTCACTTTACCACACCAGAAACCCCTCAGCAAAATGGTGTGGCTAAGAGAATGAACAAGATTCTTCTAGAAAGAGCTCGCAGTATGAGATTGAAAGCATATTTGAAGAAAATTTTATGGGCAGAAGCAGTTAACATGGCATGTTTCATCGTTAACAGGTCACCATCTACAACTATTGATTGCAAAATTCCAAAGGAGGTATGGGCAGGAAAGTCGGTAGATTACTCTATGCTGATGATCTTTAGATGTCCAACCTATGTCTATGTGCAGAGTGGGTAACGTTCCAAATTAGACTCTAAATCTAAGTCTAAACAGTGTATCTTTCTTGGTTTTGAGAAGGGAGTGAAGGGATTCAAGCTTTGGGATCCTATTTCACATAAGGTTGTGTTTAGCAGGGATGTTATGTTTGATGAATCTCACATGGTGAGTCAATCAACATGCAAGATGACAAAGTGCAAATAGATGAAAGTGATGGAGAAAGATCGACAGTCCAAGTAGAGTCAGAAGAGTTTGAAATACCAGACGAGCAAGAATCATCTAGCAGCATACCAAAACAACAGCAACTATATGGTGAACCCTACAGTCTAGGAAAAGGCAGAAAGAAGCATGTTCACAAAGCCCCTGTGAGATACGACTATGAGGACATGGTAGCCTTTGCTCTAATTGTTGGTATTGGGGAAATCGAATCTTTCGAAGATACTCTAAGTGATGCAGAGAGTGATAAATGGATGACTGCTATGATGGAGGAGATGAAGTCTCTGAAAAAGATCAAGACTTGGGAGCATGTCAAGAGGCCCAAGGGAAAAAAAGTGATTGGGTGCAAGTGGATTTTTCGTAAGAAAGATGCAGCAACAAAAAATGAATGTGAGAGATTCAAGGCTAAGCTTGTAGCAAAGGGCTATGCTCAGAAAGAGGGAGTGGACTATAATGAAATATTCTCTCCGGTTGTCAAGCACACTTCAATAAGTTTATTACTTGTTTTAGTAGCTATGTTTGATTTGGAGCTAGAACAGCGTGAAGTGAAGACATCGTTTTCTCATGGTGATCTGGAGGAACAAATCTTTATGGAGCAACCAGAAGGCTTCAAGGCGCATAGAAAAAAAGATCAAGTTTGCTTGATCAAGAGATCGTTTTATAGTCTTAAGCAATCTCCCAAGCAGTAAGCGCTTCGACTCTTTCATGGTACGGATTGGCTATTCAAAAAGTAAGTATGATTGTTATGTTTATTTTTAAAGTTCTTGGTTATAATTCTCATATTCTCTTGATGATTTATGTTGATGACATGCTCATCGCTGCCAATAGTGCATACGACATTACCTCTCTTAAATCTATGTTAAGTCTAAGTTTGATATGAAGGATCTAAGGGCTGCTAATAGGATCATTGGTATTGAGATTCATAGAGATAGAAGTGCAGGTGAACTTTGGGTAACTTAGAAAATGTATGTTGAAAAGGTGTTGGAGCGTTTCAACATGGACAAGGCTAAGTCAGTTAACTCTTCATTGGCGAGTCATTTCACGTTATCTGAACGACAGTGTCCCACTACGGATGAGGAGATAGAGCAGATATATCTGGTGCCCTATGCTAGCGCAATCGGAAGACTCATGTATGCTATGGTTTATAGCAGGCCGGATTTATCTCATGTTGTCAGTGTTGTTAGTCGATACATGAGTAATCCTGGCAGGGAGCATTGGAATGCAATCAAGTAGATTTCAGATATCTGAGCGGAACATCAAATCTCTGGATTATATTCAGCAAGAAGAGAAGCTCTACAGAACTGGTGGGATATGTCGATTCCGACTATGCTGGTGATTTAGACAAGCGAATGTCTACTACAGGGTATGTCTTCATACTAGCAGGTGGACCTATTTCAAGGAAGACAATACTTCAACCCACGATTGCCTTGTCTACGAAAGAGGCAGAGTACATGGCAGCAGTTGAGGCTGCAAAGGAGGCGATCTGGTCGACTGGTTTGGCTCGTGAGTTGGGGTGGAGCAAGAAGGTACTGTGATACATTATGATAGTCAGAGTGTCATAAATCTTGCAAAGAATCAAGTGTTTCATACAAGGACAAAACACATTGATGTGAGATATCACAAGATCAGGGAGCTTGTGTCAGAAGAAATCATTCACCTAAAAAAAATCCATACGAATGACAACCCTGCAGATATACTTATAAAGTATGTTACTACGGAGAAGTTCAAGCTTTGTTTGGACTTGTTTAATGTCACTCATAATTGAGAGTGAGGGAAGCACCCCATGACAGATGGGGGTGCAGTCGCGTACCTTTATGGAGGTACGGGGATGAAAACATCTTCAGGTTATCTTCAGGGTGGCTCGACATAATTCAAGACAAGGTGGATATTGTTGAGGATCGATGTCTTGTATTCTGAGGAAATAGATCTGTCAAGGTAAAGTCAAAAGGACGACTCTGGAGGGTCGTTAAAAGCCCGGAGGGCCGAAGGTTCAATAGATCTGAGATTCGATATATATATATATATATATATATATATATATATATATATATATAGTATGTGTGTGTGTGTGTGTGTGTGTGTGTGTGTGTGTGTGTGTGT
>NW_006494910.1:6879434-6902259 GCF_000471905.2 Amborella trichopoda | reverse complement strand
ATATTATACCTCAAAATATATAGTTATATTATTTTAAATATTAATGAAATATTATACTTTAAATAAAATAATATTTATATAATAACACGATTTGGTTCGGGCCCGAGTCGGGTTCGCATGGACCCAGACCCAACTTGCCAGGTCCAACTCTAACACCCATACCTAGACCTGGGTTGGGTCTGAACGTCGGGGTTTGGGTCCATTGCTACCCATATTTATTTTGGTGGATAAACAAAGGCCATGTTTCTAATTTTCTTCAGGGTTCAAATAAAATGTCTGGTCAGACCTATTTGATTCAAAAGATTAGAATATTGGCTAAATACTTTGAATCCCATAATGGATTTGGCTTTATTGATAGGGCAGTGACAATTCCAGCTCTATGACCGACCAAATTAAAAAGAGAAGACCTGAAAATCATAAATATCTAAGCCTGAAAATGAGATTCTTAATTGGCCTCTAATGCTTGCTAATTAAATGCACTTTATTAGGATAATTTGCCTTTTTCAGAGGATTATCATCATGTATGCATGGAATGCTTAACAAGGCAAAAGCTTTACGATAACCCATAAGTGGGACACCAACATCAATTTGTCATTGAACTTCGACTATGGAGCATTCATGAGGCCTAAGGTATTGTTTGTTAACTGAAACTTTTGAAGCCTAGCTCTTAAACTTCCTGATGGATGTAACAGTTCCTAGTTTATCAACCAGGAACTGTTATAGGAGGGCTGAGGTCGAAGCTCGCTTTGCTAAAAAATAAGAGGCGTGAGCTTCCATCCCCTATGGAGAGGTGTAGTGGAAGACCTGGCCCCTCTAAAAATTTTGGAACAATGCATCATTTTTTAATTTATCCCTTGTAGTGGTTTTTTTTTTTTCTTTGTTATTTAAATAAAAATTAAGATCTAAATGAAATAAACAATAATTCAAGCAAATTAGCAAATACACATCAAAGTTTTTGGACTATTGTGGTTTGTGAGGCCTAGAAGAATGGATACTCTAATTTTCAACTCATTTATATATACAAAAAAAGATAAAATTCAAATTTTTAGACACAAATCTAAGCTGTCGATCAAGATTAAAAAGTTGAGATGACTAGCATTTAGGTGAACTATAGCATGGACTATTTGGTCATTTTGAAAGTGTTGATCTTATCTTCATCCCCTTTTCTTCTCTTTAAGAGATGAAATTTGAAAATACACGTGCATCTCTATTAGGTGCATACGGTTTTTAAAGAAATGGCGATGCGGATCAGAGTCATCCACTTCCAATTAGAAATTATATGAAACAGACTTGATTCACGACTAGATCAGAAAATGGGGTGGTTCCATAAGGATCATATAGTTCCCTTGGGGAATTGGACGGTTCAAGCCAAGTGGATTGGTCTGAGCTAGACCGACCCACAAATAACAAAACTTTTTTTTTTTTTTGGCCTTATTTGACCAATAATTGATCTAAATGAGGACTATTAATCCATGAATAGCCTGATGCATTTTACAAAATGCACAATTTTTTTTTGTGAAAAACCCTTTTTTTATAAAATACCCAAAAATACGCTATTCTCTCGTATCTTAAAAATTCCATTCCAATTGAAAATAAGTTCTTTAGGAAGGCATTTGATTGTTTTAGGTACTCTTATGCTTGATTTGAGGGAAAAAAACTCATACGGTTGAATTTCAGAGCCCGGAAATTTTAAGGGGTTTTTTTTTACCAAGATTTCTTAACTTGGAATGGTATTTTTTTTTTTTTTGTTCATGACTTCGATTTTGATCGATTGCTTGAGGGATTTCCATCTCAATAGCCAGTAGAGTGATCTATGGTAGGTAATTTTGGTATTTTTTTTTTATTTTTTTATTTTCTCGAGTTTGAGCTAACGTTCCGGGTACAGACTGCCAAACTGCTGGTCAAATCCTTGATATCGAACAAAATCAGTTGAAATTTAGTGCATTTGATTTTTAATTCATATAAATACGGTATTTTTTTTCGTCAATTCAAGCCTAGGGAACAATTCAATATTTTGGGCTTAGTTTCACTAGTTTTTCTTTAATGATTTTATTTTTCCAATAAATTGGTAAATAAATATGGGGTTTTGCTTTGATTCGCGATGGGAATGATCAGAGTATTTGTTTAATTAATTTTTAATTGGAGGACTTTGATTTTTCAGGATTTTTGGTACCATGTTCGGAATGAAAACAAGATATTTCGATTTCATTATCATAATTTGGGTAGGGAAATTTTATTTAATTGTATGATTTATTTTTTGGTGAAGTTGATCTGATTATGCTTTTATTACTCAATTTTAGTTTGCATTAACGGAAGATACTTTTTTTTTTACCAATATATAAGTGATTGTCCAAAGATTTAAATTAAATAGAAACTAATTTGTAATTGATAAATTTATGACAAATGATTTTAAAAATCTATGAATAATATTAATTTATCTGGCAAATGTTTTAAATTATTGTTATGCCGTTTAATGTAGATTATATAATCTCTCTAGATACACATAGATACTTGTTTTTAAAAGGTGCATCTTGATAGGCATAGACACTTGTTTTTAAAAGGTGTATCCCATTATTATGACTTTTTAAAATCCAAATTGCCAAAATGATAACTTGACAACCAATTCACCTCTCTTTCTCTACTGATTACAATTTTCATCATAGTCACTCAAATTTCATCACACTCATTCTTACCATCACACTCTCTAAAAGCCTAACAGATAGGACTATGTCACTCTTACCATCACATTCCCTGAAAGGCTAACAGATTAGATAGGTGTGAAACTTTAGAGGAGAGATTTGTATGGAAACAAATTTTTCAATAATGCGTACTACCCAAAAAGGGGTATTTGTAGAAATACAAGAGTTTGAAATCCCTTAATTGTAGGGATCTATATAGGAATACAAATCCAAAAGGTTGCAATCTCTTAATTGTAGGGATCTATGAAGGAATACAAATCCAAAAGGCTGCAATCCCTTAATTGTAGGGATCTATACAAATTGAATGAGAAGGAAATAGTAAACTGAAGTTTACCGAGTCTCTAGCCATAACACTCCCCCTCAAGTTGGTGTGTGTAAATCAATGACACCCAACTTGGATTGTAAATAAGTAAATTTCTCTTTTTCAAGAGCCTTGGTAAATATATCTGCTCGTTGATTACTTGTTTGAAGAAATTGAGTTTGGATGATACCTGCAAGTAACTTCTCACGAACAACATGACAATCCAACTCTATGTATTTGATGCATTCGTGAAACACAGGGTTGGATGCAATGCGTAGGGCAGCTTGATTATCATAGTAGAGGAGCATGGGCTGTGAATGTGGAACTCTTAAATCTTGAAGGAGATGTTAAGCCAAATGAGTTCACACGTAGTGGTGGCCATGACCCGATACTCAGCTTCGGCAGATGAGTGAGATACGGTTGATTGTTTCTTGGTTCATCAAGAGATGGGGATGTTTCCAAGAAATGTACAATATCCAGTTACAGAACGACGGGTAGTAGGGCAACTAGCCCAGTATGAGTCGCAATATGCAGAGAGTTGCAAGGAAGTTGAAGATGGCATGAGGATGCCTTTTTCATGATTTGATTTTAAATATCTGAGAACAAGCATAGCTTCAGCCATATGAGGTTGTTTTAGTGTTTGCATGAATTGACTGAGGACATTGACAGAGACTGTGATTTTCGGTTGGGTAATAGTTAAGTAAATCAGACGTCCAACAAGTCGTCGATAAGAGCTTGGGTCTGAAAGAAGAGCTCCATCACCTACAATGAGTTTCAAATTTTGTTCCATTGGAAATGCGACGGGGTTTGCCCCGAGTAAGCTTGTTTCTTCTAAAATGTTCAAAGTATATTTCCGTTGAGAGAGAAATATTCCCTCTTTCGATCTAGCTACTTCGATTCCCAAAAAAAACTTAAGGAACCCGAGATCCTTTAATTTGAATTGAAGATGCAAAATCCATTTTATGGAATCAATTGTAGAAGGATCATTCTCGGTGAGAATGATGTCGCAACATTGGTCAGAATGGCAGTAATCCAGTCTTGAGTTTTGAGAGTGAACATGAAATAATCTGCCTTGGATTGTTGAAAACCTGCTTGAAAAAGGGAAGTAGAGAATTTAGAAAACCAGTTTCGAGATGCTTGTTTGAGGCCGTATAGAGATTTCTTTAGGCTACAAACAAGTTGTTATCCATGTTCCCCCTTTCGAGGAAATCCAGGGGGCAATTGCATGTACACTTCTTCAACTAGGTCACCGTGGAGGAACGCGTTGTTGACATCTAATTGGAACAAAGGCCAGGATTTAGCAATTGCAATGGCAAGGAGGCATCGGACGGTGACAAGTTTGGCCACAAGAGAGAATGTCTCGTGGTAATCTATGCCTTCGGCTTGGGTGTAACCTTTTGCTACAAGCCGTGCTTTGTGGCGTTCAACACTTCCATTTGCATGGTATTTGATTGTGTACACCCAATGGCATGTTTACTGTGTGGCAAGGGTGTGACAATCAAGTATGGTAGGATTCAAGCGCTCTTATCTCGGCATTCATGGAATCTCTTTAGCGGGCATCTTTCATGGCAAAGGTAAAATTTCTGGGCTCATGGTTAGATGATATGGAAGCAAGGAAGACACGATGTGAGGAGGAAAATCTATCATAAGAGGTATAATGAGCAACGGGATAGGTCATACTGTGCGAAGATGTTGTATTGGTTGTAGGTGAAGAGAGTGCTGGAGAGTATTGATAATCTGCAAGCCACCAGGGCGGACGAGGCGTTCTTGAAGATTTGCGAGGCCGTTCATTGGTAAGAGAGATTGGATCCAATGGTGTTGGTTCAGCTGATAGCAAATCCGTAATTGGGGTAGGTGGTGGCAATTCGGGAAGTTAAGTGGAAGGGTTCAGGCAAGGAGAAGAAGGCACAACATAAGTTAATTGAGGAGGTGAAGGAAGGGGATTTATCTCAATGTCCTCAATGAGTGGGAGGGGCATAGACGAAGAAAGAGAGAGGTCCTTGGTTTCGCCTTTCTCAATAAGAAATGGGAAGATAGTTTCATGGAAAGTGACGTCTCTACTGACAATGAATTTGTGGTCATCTAAGTCAAGTAGCCTGCATCATTTTTTACCGTAAGGGTACCCAATAAAGATACACTTGCGTGTACGAGGAGAAAACTTATCATGTACTTTGGTGTGAGCAAAACACAAGCAGCCGAACATAAGTAGGTGTTAGTAGAAAGGTTTCGTGTTAAACAAAGCCTCATGAGGTGAACGTCCTTGTAAAATAGAGGAAGGTAATCGGTTTATTAGGTATGTGGCAATTAAAATACATTCTCCCTAGAAAATGATGGGTAGGCCAGCTTGGAAGCGAAGGGCTCTCGCTTTTTCAAGTAAATCCTTGTGCTTACGTTCAACCGCTCCATTTTGTTGGGGAGTGTTGATGTAAGTTCTTTGGTGTAAGATGTCTTTATCACTCATAAGACTTTGCATTTGATGAGAGAGAAATTCAGTGCCATTGTCAGATCTAAGGGTTTTAATGGTCGAGTTGAATTGGTTTTGAACCATAGCATAAATTTTTTTGATAAGGGATTTGAATTTCATTAAAAAGGTCCATGTGCAGCAATTCAAATCATCTACAATAGTTAAAAAATAACGTGCTCCAGTATGTGTTGGTGTTGAGTATGCTCCCCAAATATCATAATGAATAAGCTCAAAAGGAATAGAACTTTTATTAGGACTCAAAGGAAATGGATTTCTAGTTTGCTTGACCACAGGGCAAATTTCACAAGGACAACAACTATTTTCTAAAAAAGAAAAAGTCTTTGGATAACTGCCTCAAGCGCTGGTTGCATGGGTGACCAAGGCGGTTGTGCCAGAGTTAAAAAGAGGAGGTTTGATTGTAGAAACTTTTTACTCTTGGGTTCTTATAGAAATAAAGTCTGTCACGTTCTTCACCCAGACCAATCACCGTCTTCGTTGCTAGGTCCTGGAATACACAGAAATTAGGGAAAAAAATAGCAGGACAATTATGATATTTGGTTAGCTTACTCACAGATAACAGGTTCAAGTTAAAAGAAGGTAGATATAAAACATCAGTAAGTTGTATTGATGGTGAAAGGGAGGAATTTCCTTTATGAGAAACGTTAACTATATCACCATTTGGAAGTCTGACATTCTGATTTGGATGCATGGTATTTTTGCTTGACAAAAGGTCTAATGAGGATGCCATGTCATCAGATGCCCCTGTATTAATGATCCATGATGATGAAAGGAATGGTAAAAAAGCACAAGACATATTCATACCTGCCAGGTTGACTGATGATAGGATCAATGTTCAACAAGGACATAAGTTGGGAATGTTGCTCTGGAGAGAGGTGAACAACTATAGAGTTTTCGATCGATCTATTGCTGTCCTTGTTGCTTGCGTTTGTAGTAGTGGCATTGTTATGAGGAGCTTGCCATCCATGGAGTTTGAGACATTGATCCCAAACATGCCCAAAATATTCATAGTGATCACAATGGGGTCTGACAAATCTTCGGCCTCCACGTCCATTACCTCTTCTACAGAATTGGTTGGCATAATTGTTGTCTGAACGAACTCTACGACAACCATTTCCACCGAAGTTACCTGCAGCCATGGCAGCTCCTTTCAAAGGATTTGCAGAACGAAGTTGAACTGCTCGTTGTCGTTCATCTTGAAGAATCAAAGCATATGCTTTGCTCATGGAAGGCAATGGATCCATAGTGAGGATATTGCTGCTCACATTGGAAAAAGAGTCATTCAGGCCCATCAAGAACTGAAACACCCTTTCATTTTGTTTCAATTGAGTGATTTCTTTGACAGCACCACATGAGCATTTTGGGGTGAGAGTTAGGGAATCAATCTCATCCCAAAATCCTTTAAGTGTGGTGAAATATTGCAAGATAGTCAGCTAATCCTGAACGTGATTTGAAATGTCACGAGTAATGCGATAACTATGAGCAGCATTACCTTGTGAAAAGCGTTCTTGCAGGTCCTCCCATATTTCTTACGCGGTTTCAAAGTAGATAACGTTGTTGGTGAGATGTTTGCAGACAGCATTCCAAATCCAAGATAAAACCATGGTATTACAACGATTTCAGGCAGCCTGGTTGGATGCACCTTCCTCCGGCAGAGCAATGGCGTCGTTGATGAAACCAAATTTGTTATTGGCATCGAGAGCAGTTTTCATGGCTCTCTTCCAGAGTGGGTAATTTTCTCCAATGAGTTGTTGAGAGACCAGCAACATTCCCAGGTTGTCGGAGTGATGAAGATAGAAGGGAGAAGATGGATCGATAACTTCTCCATGTTGTACAATGGACATGATTGAAAAAGAAAGAAAGTTGCAGGGAAAATAATAGTAGAGAAATTTTTTTTTTTTTTTTAATTGACTTGCTTTCTCTATACAGCAGCAGGTATAGAGAGAAACTCGTTCTATCAAAAAGGGCTGAGAAACATGCTTTCTCTAAAGTAGCAACAGGTAGAGAGAGAAACCCGTGCTACCAAAAAACACGGTCAAAATTTGAAGACCCAATAACAAAAAAAGTGGTTTCAAAAACCTTAGAGAGAGAGATGGGTCTTATTGCAAACGTTGCGGAGCAACAATGAAGAGAGCACCGTAGACATTGGGATGACCTTGCAGTTGGGTATCAATGCAATGACTCTACTGAAAATATATATTGCATGTGTGTGCAACTCAATAGTCTTCCAAAACTCAAAACCTAAGTGGAAATATGAGGGGCTAATGTCTTCAATAGAGCACGTAGGATGGTTATCTAATCACCGTCTTCAACACTATCTCCGCTTAATCATCACAGCTTGCCGGAAAAAAATTTCGCTCTGATACCATGTGAAACTTTGGAGGAGCAATTTGAACAAATTTTCCAATAATGCGTACTACCCAAAAAAGGGTATTTCTAGATAATATAAGACTTTGAAGTCTCATAATTGTAGGGATCTATACAACAATACAAAAGGTTGCAATCCCTTAATTGTAAGGATCTATACAAATTAAATGAGAAGGAAACGGTAAACTGAGGTTTACTGAGTCTCTAGCCGTAATAATAGGACTACATCATTGAAGACGTTGAAGAGAAAAAAAGTTCTCTGAAAGCCTAATGGACAACATCATATGTTGAACAGAAAACGTGAGAAAAAGTGAAGAAATAAAATGTGGGTCTTTATTGCTCTCCTTCTCTGTCTATATGTCTTATGTATCTTTTTTAATTCCTTGGTTATATCTGTAATTTCATACAAATTAAACCTATAAAATCTGTTGTCATCATGAAAATGCAAAGTTCTTAATTTGATTGGGGAAATTAATTCAGCCATAATTAAGGGGTAGACACATGTCAAAAAAAATAAAAATAAATAAAAAGGACTTATTCCTAGAGAGAATGTAGGGGTGTACACATGTTGAAAAAATATAAAAAAAAGGGCCCTATTCCTAGAGACAATGTAGGGCAAGTGACTTTAGAAAAAGAAGAATGAATTTCAAAATTCGAATGCCCTATAACATAACATATCAATATTGTTTTCTCTCATTCATTTTGTCTTTATTCTCTCTCTCTCCTCTTGCTCATTCTACCATTACTATCCTCACGTTGATAGAATATCAAAATGTATGTAGAGAATTATTTTCTCTCATTCATTTTTTATTTATGCATTCTCTCTCCTCTCGCTCATTCTATCATTACTATTCTCACCAACATCTCTTTTGATAGAATTTCAAAATATATGTAGAGAACTCTCTATATGGATGTATCAAAGAATCTACAAGACCAGTATAAATATACTATCAGTAATAGTTGTGGATAGATACATCTCATACTTATCAAAGACACTTAATGTTTAGCATAATCAAGAGAAAAATATCCACACAAGGACGCTTAATCTTAAGTGTTGTGGATAGATACTCATACTTATCAAAAGACACTTAATGTTTAGAATAATCAAGAGAAAAATATCCACACAATGACACTTAATTTTATCAAGAGATATATATCCACAAATACATATCCATACAGTATGATACATATCCATGTGATAACACCCCCTCTCAAACTCAAGATGCTTTTAGAGAGAGCAACTGGAGTTTAAACAATAAATTTGGAATCGAGCAATTGGATCTTCAACTGCATAATCGAGCAATTGGATCTTCAAGTGCACAACATCAGATTGCTTGATCAACAAGCACAGTTGGCACAATATCAGATCGCTTGATCAACAAGCACACAGTTGGACCTTAGATTCGGAGTTCAGCAAGATCCAAGATAGATCAGCTGGCAGAATAGGATAGATTTGAGCAACAACATATCAGCAATCCGTACAAACAAATGGCAATAACCAGCAAATCAACAATCCTCAGGAACAAAGGGGCAGAACTGAGAGAACATAGTAGGCTTGAGCAACAGTAGGCCTGCATGCCTCTAAAACGTAAAGAATCGAGACAGAAAAAAATTCGATCATCAGAAAAGATCATTCTGGATCGAGTAACAGAGTACTCGATCATCAAACAGGATCAAGTAAAATAAAACTCGATCATACAGAAAATATCATAATACCAAAACACAATAGGCCACTAGAAAATACAAAGGATCGGGGGGTGATTTTTCAAATGGGACAGATCAGCAGTTTTCAAAGGCCATTTTTAGACGTGAGTTTCAGAGAGAATAGTTTCTTCTAGACACTTGTTACCAAAGAATGATCAAATATAATATTAATCGGCTACACAATTAGAGCCCCATCAGTTAAACAAAGATCTATTGATATCCTCTAAAACAAAGGATGGCTCCTTTTACCCGATTAACACAAAAGGATTGGCTTGTTTGCAAATAATCTAAAACAAAATAAAGGAGATCACAAAGGATGGGTTTCCTCACGTTAATGCAAGTGATAGGGTTTGCCTCAAGTACTGCAACAGAAAGTTGTTTTATAAAACAATGTGAGAGAGACGTCAATGAAAACGACAGTGAGACTCCAATCCAATGGATTAGAAAAAAAATGCAAGCGTGGCTTCCTCAGAAAAAGGCTTAGATCAGATAACTGTACAAGAAGAACAAATCACAGAAGATGCAACGAGCTCAAATCTGAAGCTGGAGAAGAGCAATAGTTGATGGTGATAACATGACTCGATAGTAGGACTCAGATCAGAAGTTCACTGGTGGTTGTTTTTTATTCAAGGAGAGAATAAAACTACAACAATAAAAGAAAAGGGTTGAGAGGGTCTGCAAGAGAATCCACCAAAAAATGAGTTTTTTACAAGACCAAATTTTACTCAATGTAAATCTCTCATCTTTACAATGACGGACTCTTCCCTTTAAATATAAAATAAAAAATAAAAAAACATAAAACTCTCTCCCTCTAACTTCCCCTTTTTACCCAAGCTCCGTATTTTCTCTCTTTTCATCTCCCTATTTTCTCTCTTTCCTCACGTCTCTCCCAAGCTCCATATTTTCTCCTCTTCATCTCCCTATCCCTCTCGTCACGTCTCTCTCTAATCTCCTAACAACTTCTCAACTCCCCCTTATTTATCTCGCTTTCACCTTTATCCTACCTAAAACAACTTCTCAACTCCCCCTTATTTATCTTCCTTTCACCTTTATCCTACCTAAAACCCCCTTTACGTTAAGATTTAAGAACTTCTTAAACAAGAATCCCAAATATTGGATCCCACCAATATCGTGTACACACCACAAGAACACAAAGATTTATATGGTTTACCCTAAGAGGGCTATATTCATGGGCACGGCAAACTGAAATCCACTATACCAATGAAAAGTTACATCACAGACTTTGAGACAGAGTTACTTCTCTATCCTCTTGAATCCTCTTACCATTTTAGACCCTTTTTCTCGATAAGCACCATTATCGACCTCTCATATATATTCCACAGCTAAACTATTGTCCAGAAAGAGACCATCTCCATTCCACAGCTAAACCATTGTCCATGACGCAAACCTTGAGAGCAAAGGAGACTTTCTCTTTAAAAGGGGAAACCACCTAAAATCTTCATGGGAATCACTTCTCCACAAAAAATCAGCCTCTCAATCTACAAGAGGTACATCCGTGGTCTCTACAAGAAATCAACCTCTCAATCTACAAGAGGCACATCTTTGGTCTCTACAAGAAACTAACCTCTTAATCTATATGAAGCAGGAAGCTTTTTTCTCTCTAAGGTAGGCCTTGCCGATGCTATGTAGGAAGCTCTTCTCTCTAAGGGAGGCCTTGCCATTGCTAAAGAAGCCCTGCCTCTCTCTTTAACGGAAGAAGCTCTCTTCTCTCTAAGGGAGGCCTTGCCAATGCTGAGGAGGCCATGCCTCTCTCTATAGAGGAAGAGACACTGAGGAGACACTGCCTCTCTCTTTAGAGTCGTCCAATACATAAAATTTGAAGTCTATCTATAGGTGTTACATATATCTCAAGAACCAAGAGATAACATAGATCTCCCTGATGTTAACTCCTCTTTCTAAAGGATAATCTTCACTTTTGTTGTCTCTTCTCTCTAAAAGATAATCTTTACTTATCTTAAAAGATGTATTTCCTAAACCAATAGATAAGCCTTCAATAAAATTACACTTTTGATTTTTTTTTCCAAATTTTTATTTGCATTAGTTTCTACCGACAGTAGATAATCTTCACTTATCTTGAAATATGTATTTCCTAAACCAAAACATAAGCCTTCAATAAAATTATAATTTGAATTTATTTTCCTAATTTTTATTTGCATCAGTTTCTTTAGACAGTTGAAATACGACTCTACATAAGGGATCAAAAGGAGAGGTTCATAATTCAACATTAGGCCTCAAAAAATCTATGGCTCTGATCACCCCACTATTTCCCTCTTTTTCTCCACATACTGCTCTTCCCCATACTCCACTCTGTGCGATCATGCTATTTCTCTCTTTTCTCCCCATATTGCTCTTCCCCATACTCCACTTCGTCGCGATCAAGACATAAGCAAGGGAGAAGATTAAAAAGAAACATGACAAGTGTGAGCAAAGGTGAGACGCGACAGAGTTCACAACACACGGATAGGCTGGCCAAAGAGACTATATCTGAGGTTGAGGAATCTTTGCTATCATACCATGATGGATAGGCTAGCCAAAGAGGCTACGATGACCTCATATCTTAGATTGAGGAATAGGCTAGCCAAAGAGGTTACGACGATGTCATATTGAGGAATTGGGCAGCCAAAGAGGCTACCGTGACCTCATATCTGAGGTTGATGAATCTTTGCTTTGATACTAAGAGGCTACAACGACGTCATATCTGAGGTTGATGAATCTTTGCTTTGATACTATGATAGAATCTCGTAATATCTGCAGAGATCTATCATAATATCTGTAGAGATCTCTGTGTATAAATGTATCAAAGAATATCATATCCGAGGTTGAGGGATCTCTGCTCTGATACTATGATAGAATGTAATATCTACAATGATCTCTATGTATAAATGTATCAAAGAATATACACGATCAGTATAAATATACAACCAGTAACAGTTATGGATAGATATCTCTCATACTTATCGAAGACACTTAATGTTTATCATAATCAAAAGATAAATATCTACACAAGGACACCGGCGCTATTTTTATATAGATACAAATACATATCTATACTAGACATATCCATACAATATCTTTCTATCCTATTTCTTTCCCAACATCTCTCTCTTTCTCTGCCAAATACAATTTTCATTATACCTGAAAGCCTAACGGATATGACCATATCATTGAAGATGTTGAAGACAAAAAATAATAATAATAATAAAAGGTACGCCTTTATCCATCTCCTTCTCTGCCTGTATGTGTTATGCATCTTTTTTTACTCCTTAGTTATATCCGTGATCGGTAGGTTTCATACTCATTGCAGTTTTTTGTGGCTCCTTTAATTGTCTAATGCTTTATTGGTCCATTTTTAAGTTTATATTTCTGCAGTATTGTCTAATGCTTTATTGATCTATTTTTAAGTTTATATTTCTACAGTATTAAGCCTGGAAAATCTGTTGGGAGAATGTGTATATTAAAGGCTTTGTCAATGCTTGTAAAATAAAATGATATAGTGGACCATGAACTTAGTGGGAGTGCGGTCCCTTATGGACCATACTAAGCAAATTATGTTTGCTGATACCGAATTGTACTTGACGGTCTAGGCCAGTTGGTAGGAAAAAACATACGTTACCTGGGCATAGAAAATTAACCGATAAGGGTTTTAATGGGTCATCCCTTGATGAGGTTGGAATATGTCCGGATGAGTAAGCTAAGGGACTGTGTGACCCATGTGTGTTATGGTAGCCTTCAAATACTGGGGCCAAAGCCTCATCCATGTACCATCACACGGCATCCATAATGATAGACCGTTTCAGGAAAGCGAACTACCTTTCAGGGTGAAGCTTATGCATATGCGAGAGATACCCATATTGGTCATAGGAGCAGTGGTCGCATCAAGTCTAGGTGACTTTGACACGTCTCTAGAGGATAACCTAGAATCCATAGACTGGGCTAACGACCCCTTGGCTCATCGACTAGACTTTGGTGACCACTAATGAGCCCCTGCATAGACTGTGGGTCATGAGAAACACTGAGTCGGTTTGATAAAGCAAGTGTGGGGCCAATGAGATTCTCTCATAGGTGGCACACCCCACCCATTTAGAAGCTTTCTATTTTTTTGATAAGTGACTTTGGCTTGTAGGCCAAGTTGCTATGAGTTTTGGAAAGATATTGGCTTGATGAAGCTTTGAATGAATTTTTGGAAAGCATGAGAAGGCTTGTGCATTATTTATATTTAAAATTATTTTGTTTAATTTCTATTGATGGGAAAATAATTTAGGAAAAAGGGATAAAGGTTTTAGCACTTTCCATAATGTTGATGACCTATTTATGGAATGAATGGCTCAATCTCTTACCCCACAAGTCACCCATGATCAATGGTTCATATTCAATCTCACATGAGAGGCAAGCCAAGAAAAACCCTAAAAAACCATAATATTACTCAAAGTCTATAAAAAAAGGATTGTCTTTACCCAAAATCTCTGCACCTTATCTCTTTCTCTCTCTCATAAGAAAAGTTTTCTCTCTCACATGAAAGCCCAAAAGTGGGCACGTCCCACTCTCCCATCTTTAAGATCTCTTTATCCCACATTGTGAAAAGGGGCAAAGGGTTTAGGTTATGTACTTCTTCTCTCTCCCACCTCTCAACTATGGATTTATAACTAAGGGCTTTAGGGTGTAGCAAAAAGAAAATCCATATCTCTCAAACTAGGTTGCTAAGGGAATTTACTTAGGGTTTGAGTTTGTGATTAAAGGGGTTCATGTTCCATTGGTGTGGCTCTTGCTTTCCCGATTGAGATTGAAGGTTGATCATTGATTCCACTCCATCGAATGGTAGTGATTCAGTGTGGGGTGTAATAAGGCTGGTTGAGGTAATCTCTAGTACTCTTCTTTTTTTTCTTGCCATATTTAATTATTTTGTTTTTATATTCCCAATCATAAGAGTTGTGGATATTTTTTTTTATTAAAATAAAATTGGTTTAGTGGCATCAAGGTTTTTTCAGATCTTGGATTTGTTAGTTTTATTTTATTTCAAGCAAGAGTTATTGTAATAAGGCTACTTGTAAGTGATCTTTGACAAAATAAAAAAATGGGTGAAAAGAAGAAAAATAAAAAATATATATTCCCCCGCAAGATCACATTAGTCTTCTTTCATTGGTATCAAAGCTATTGATAATTGATGTCATTAGTTGTCTTTTCTCTATACTGAGGCTAGATCAAGCTTGAGAATGAGCTATAAAAAAGCTTATGAACTTTGTGGTCATGTAATTGTAGACACCTCATTTTAAATCTGACAAATTCTATGGTTTTTTTAACCCTTAGGACCACATTATCCTAGTAGACCCAATTTAATTGCCCCAAAACTACCCAAATCCTATCCCAATCTGAAGTAAAGCCCAAGAGCTTTCCAGCGGTCTAAGAATTGCTTGAATCGAACCTACGGATAAAAAGATATAACAAATGGTAATTTAGTCTCTGTGAGACCCAACTGTTGGGCCACAGGCCGGGCTGTAACGGGCCCGACACGCCCAAACGCAAGCTGATGATGCAGTAAACATGTTTTCTTTAATTAGAAAAGGCTAAAACTTCAAGATTAATCCAAAACATTCCGAAAAAAACTCCAAAGAAATTAAGAAAAATCACTAATTGAATCTTATAAAAGCCCCCTCTCCCTAACCCAAAAGAAAGATAAAAAAATAGATCAAAAAAAACTTAGAAATTCCCAAAATTAGGAAAATTACCCAAAAATACCAAAAATAAGAACCCTTTGAAAATTCCTAAAAATTTAGAAAAAATCCCAAAAAATTAGAGAAAATCTTAGAATTCATATTCAACCTCTGGAGATCATAAACCTCTTAGAAAAATATGGAAATTGTCCTCTAGATCCCGAGAAAGACCGACAACTTTAGAAAAATCTCTAGATTGAAAACCCTAGAGAAGATAGAAACCCTAGCCTCCTGAAGTCCTAACCCCCAAGGCTGAGAAAACCTAGACCTATGTCACAAAAACCCTAGATCAAAATTAGAAATAAGGCACAACAACCCTAGATCTAAGCCTTTATACCAGAGATTTGTTGGTCAACATTCGAATCAGGAAGGCAAAGTGGACCGATTCTCATACGAGAGAGCCCTCGAAGGCTCGGGAATCCCGGGCCATCCAGCCCTGTTTGAAATTATTTCTTCCTCTCTATTTCTTTCTTTTTTTTACTGTTTTTATTCTTTTATTAACTTGTCTTAAAAATCATATTTTAATGCTCTGGATCATGCTAGCTCTGCCACAGATCTGAGAGTAGATCTCCTCGTTCTCTATCACTTTATTTACATCTTTTTAATTAGTTTAAGATGTTAAAATTCAAGAGATTTTCATCGGAAGATCTGTTAGATTTTCAACGTAAGCATTTTGGTGCCCACCATGGGACTATTTCGAGCTTGATCCAAGCTTTAAAATACGATTTTGATTCACTGTTTTTTAATATTTTCAATCACAAAAGGTCTCAAAAGTTGGCTGTGACCAGAATCCATGGTTTTGGAGCTCTGAAACCCTGCGTTTTTTAGGCGACACTCCCAGTGTCGCCAAAATTGGAATGTCTCCGAAATCTCTGGAAATTTGTGTATATATTTTAGGGACACTCTTTGGTGACTGGCAAAAAAAATTAGATCAAAATAAAATTTAAAAAATATAAAAAAATATAGGTTTCAGTTCAATCTAGGTTTTTCTATTTTACATTATTTTAATTTATTTTATTATAAATATTTTTATTTCCTGATTTTTTCAAGTTTAAAGTAGTCTTATTTCATCAATATTAACAAGATAAAAATAAAAATAAAATTAAAAAAATGTTTTTGGGAGACACCACTAGTGCCGCCTGAGCAACACCACCCGCCATGTCATCCAACTGCAAGTGTCCCAGAAACATTCTGAGACTCCACATGACCATTCAAAGGACTTTTGGCTCTCTGTTGACCAATTTTTGACCTAAAATAAAATTTTTAAAAATATAAAAAAAATATTTTGCTTCAGATAAATCTATTATATTTCTGCCCTTTTGATTTTATTTTAGTTTGTTAATTTTGACTGAAATCATATTTTTCCTGTTTTCACCGTGCTTAGTTTAATTTTGTTTCATCAAAATTAAAAAGACAAAAAAAAAAAAAACATTAGGGTTGCTTACCCCTCCAAACCTAGACCCACTCTTGGTCCGTGCCGAGACTCGTGCACCATCTAATCTAGATCTTAGTCTAGGTTCTACCATAGGTCTAAGATTAAGAGTTGCCTCTAGAGCTAGACTAGGCTTAACCTAGTTCAGGGTCTTAACCAAAATCCATTGAGTCTAGTAAGTTTATGTTCCAGTCTATTCTTAGCCTAAATCTTAGCTAAGGTTTTTGCCCTTAGTGTCAGGCTAGGTTTTCCCTAAGTCGTCGAGGTTAGATCTTACCTAAGTCGAAATTTTAGAACCCATCCAAAAGCAATCGCCATGTCAGTTACTCAAGGCGACCAAGTTGATTGCTCCACGACCGACTCTAGGCCTAACCTGCCCAAACCTAGGGACCAATATACTGCAATCCCTTAGAGTTATCAACAAACCTCAAGACAATCCATTATCCAACGCCAAAGTTTTCAATTAGAGGCAGAGTCACAAGCATCCGCTCCTAATCATGAGATCTGTGTGGCACAAAAAGGCGGCTCCACCCAAAATACCTTGAATAGTCAGGTAGTCCGACCAGGCATCATCCTATAGGGGATTTTAAGCAACCAAAGTAGAAGTCAAGTGAGGGAAGAAATTCATGCAACATCTAAAGCTATAATTCAAACCAAGATAACTATGAGGTGCAGCGATCTCAAAACCAATACCCACCTAGGTCTAGGGGATCTAACCCAACCTCGAGCCACCATAGTACAGCTCATGATGTCCTGAACAATGGACGAAGTAGAGGTGTCGACTCAAACTGACCCTCTGACGAGATAGGCATCCAAGCTGTCCTTAAAAGTCTAGTTGACCTAGGTTACACCGTTCATGCCCCAACATATGGGTTGATGCCAAACGAACTTAGTGGTATAGGTCAACCCCTAGCACAACCAAGTTAGTCGATTGTTCAATCGGTCCCTCTAGTTCATCCGGTCCAACAAACCGTGCAATTTCCACAACTGTAGCAACACCGATGGGTCTTTCGCCCCACAGGAACAAATGTACTAAACCACCCCAATGACTGCAGCTCATCAATCTCAGACCCAAACAGGCCAACACGTACCCCAAATCTCAACTTATCAATCTATGCTTAGGAACCCACCAATCGGTTGGCCTACTATCACGCCAAATATTCAACAAGAAGGCACCTTAAAAGAAATGCAAGATATGCTCGTAAGAATGGGAATGCATGAAATTCTACCCCCAAAGGCCAATGTTCATGAGACCCTTGGAGGCATGGAAGACCTTCCCCTGGGATTTGTCATCCCAAAATTTAGAAACAAGTTCAACGGGAAGAGCGATCTAGATACTCACGTCAATGCGTACCTCTCCGTTCTAGCTTTGCGAGACAGACCTAACCAACTGAAGGCCATCTTTTCACAAATATTGACCGGTGAGGCCTTGAACTAGCATCAGAGAACAATGTCCACTCGACCACACATCACTCCAGACAAAATGTTCAACCTATTCATCTTTTACTACCACGGGTCGACACCAAGACCTCTTTCCTTGAGCGAACTCAGTGAAACATAACAAAACCCAAGAGAATCCTTCGAGGATTTCATCGGTCGATTCCACGAGACGACAATGTAGGTCATAGAATGTCCATTTACAGACCCAGTTAAGATCTCCACAATTTTAGAGAATGTTGCTCCCAAGTACAGGACCTTCTTCAACCAAGGTCTTATCCCCTACTCTTTCGACTCCATGATCGAGCATGTGGCACCATATGAAAGGGCTAGAGGGACACCCCTCAACACCAAGCCCGACAACAAGCCTATAACAGCTCCCCAAAATAAGAACAAAAACAAGGGGAATGCTTCATGTAAGGTTAATGAGATTGTCATTAACGGATCGGCCCAAGCTTCAGCTGCTCAATGCAACAATCAGAATCAAAACCGAATGGGTCAGCCAAGAGCCAATGCTCAAAATAATAACCAAAGGCGAGAAGATAATTTCACCCCTCTCAAAGATCCATTAGAAAAAGTGCTGGAATTACTCTTGGCTAAGAATATAGTTTATCTCCCGCTACCATCTGAACCACAATTTCAAGTCACGGATAAGAGCAGGTGGTGCAAATAGCATCCAAACCATGCTCATGATACTCAAAACTGTATATATTTGAAATGTGTGATTCAGGGGTTAATCAATAGGGGAACATCACTGTCGCACCTAGAAATCAACTTGTCGAAGAGCCTAATCAAAAGATGGGTATCTTCACAAATCCTCTCTCTAAAAATATGATCACAACGACTGAAAAGTCGGAAGATCAAGACAACTCGAAAGAGAACGTTGTCATTCATATGATTAAGTGTGGTGACGAAGAAGAGGATCTTAGTCATTCATATTGGCTTGTGATCATCACTTTCAAGAATCAAAAAAGATCTTTTGAGCCTCCTAAGTGGAAGCCCTTCATCTCCAAACCTCGATAACCTTCCCAAATGGGACCAATATGACAAAGATAACACACTAGAGATTGATATGGTTAGGACCAATGAAAAGGAGACATCTTTCAAACAAGGGGCCAACACCCCAAAGTCTCTCATTACTCTTGTTAGGGCTCACCCTATCGAGCTTTATGATGACGAGGTTGACTCCTTAACCCGAAGAGGCCGAGTATTCAAACCCATTCAATTGATGGTCGATACTCTCGATGAAAAAATGGGAAACACCTCAAAAACTAAACCAGTGGGGGTCGTAGATCACGAGCCGAACAAGGAACTTCTAGGATTTACAACCACCTACGATCTACCAAGTCATCTCGAGAAGGTCCAGGCTCAAATCTCCATCTTGGAGCTACTCGTCAATTCACCAGCACATAGAGCCTAGATCGGGAAGGTCTTTGCCTAGACACACATCCCGAGCAACACACAGCCAGATGAATTGTGCAGAATGATCAACCAGCTGATGGCATCAACAGCAATCGTATTTGCAGATGATGACATCCCAACCAACTTCAACCGATTTCATGTCCAACCTCTGCACAACACCGTCTTCATGCAAGGATATGAGATACGAAGAGTGCTTGTCGATAATGGGGCATCCTTAAACATATGCCTTATGAAAACAGTGAAGCAAACAGGCAAAAGCCCAGATGACTTCGAGCCATGTCAACTAACTATAGCTGCATGTGATGGAACCAAAAGACAAGCTGAAGGCATACTGCCTCTCACACTCAAGATCGGCCCTACCATCCAAGTGATAAAGTTTTATCTTGAATATAAAACCTTCTTTCAACATGTTGTTAGTAAGACTGTGGCTGCTTGAAAACCTCGTGGTCGCCTCTACACTCCATCGATGGCTCAAATTTCTAATTAAAAACGGCAACGCAAAGGTATGTGTTGAACCCCATGCTTTTCTCAATCCTAGTATACATAATGGGAAGCTAGCTGTAGGAGTCGCTGCTTTCGAGCAAGTTGATTGTGTCACCTTACGCCTCGAGCCCGGCGACCTTGTTCCTCAAATTTTGCGAACTTCTGTATCGATAGATGATATTATCCAATATCAACATCGATACGATTTCATGTCCCTCGAAGCTTGGCACAAGCTCTTCTCCCAAGACTTCCAACCAAGCCAAGGCTTGGGTCGTCAAGGGCAAGGCGTAACAGAGGCAATTTTTGAATCATTCGAAGCCAAAATTAAAAACGGAGATCGAAGAGATCTTAGGTGTTCTCTCACCTTATTGCAAAGCCGGATGAAGCCTTCAAGCTATCCGGGCTTTGTATCGGGATGCATTCAAAGCCTCGATCCTCTCGATATCTATCCTTCAAAATGGCCTAAGGTGATCCTTGAATCCCCAACGAGAAATAACACTTCTTCCACTTCTCAGCACACACAAGAATCGGGAATTGAAGACCTTTTTGTTGACCTGGATTTGAAGGTTTTTACAATTGCTTTAATACAGCCAAGTGTGTTCATCCACAGATTCATACCCAGGAACGGAATTGGTCGATCACTCCCCTATCTCGAGAATCATTGGAAGCATACTAGCGACACCTTCAAGCCCCAGTGTCAAAAAATAGATAGGTGCAGGGTGGCCATCTAACCACCCTACGCGTCCAGTCCCGAACATTTCTCTCACGAGTCCCATAAGGGACACCTCTTGTATTATTTCAAAAACTGTTCAAAAATCAAAACAGATAAAACTGATTACAATGAAAAAGACTTTTTAAAAACAACAAACACTCAAGATAGCCCGATAATGGTGCACAATACCCAAGATGGCGAATTGAATGACCAAGATGAAGATCAAGAGAGCCAAGAGTATGAAGAAATCCCTCAACCTGAGGAACTCACTTCCCATGTTGAGAAATTCAAGAAGAGGTTCAATGGTGACCCAACAACTATCTTTGAAGAGGCGATCAACATAAACCTAGGAACTGAGAAGGACCCAAGGTTAACCAAGATTGGAACATCCCTATCTCCTGAAGAGCGGGAAAGTACGATTTCCTTTCTCAAGGAATATCGGGATGTCTTCGCCTAGTCATATGATGATATGTCAGAGCTAGATCCCACATTGATACAACATCACCAATATTCAATGAAGGGGCCAAGCCTGTTAGGCAGAAACTCTGACATCAAAAGACCTGCCTTGAGCTCAAAATTAAAGAAAAAATTGACAAGCTGCTCAAAGTGAAGTTCATTACCCCCGTCGATTACTCAGAATGGTTGGCCAACATAGTGGTCGTACCCAAGAAAGACGAGAGGATTCGAGTGTGTGTTGACTACAGTGACCTCAACAAGGCATGCCCAAAGAACAATAATCCATTACCAAACATAGATGCCTTAGTCGACAACACTATAGGGCACGAGATATTGTCATTTATGGACGACTTCTCGAGTTACAACCAGATCTTCATGGCAGAAGAAGACCAGACCAAGACTTCGTTCATAATGCAATGGGGAACTTACTACTACAAAGTCATGCCCTTTGCCCTAAAAAATGCAGGGGCAACTTATCAGCGGGTAATAACTAGCATCTTCCAAGACTTTATGCACACCATCATGGAAGACTATGTCGACGACATTCTGACCAAGCTTAATCATCTCACCTAAGAACCATTTTCGAAAGGCTCCAGAAACATCAACTCAAACTCAATCCGCAAAAATGTGCCTTTGGGGTTGAATCCAACAAATTACTAGGCTTTATTGTAAGCCAAAGAGGCATTGAGATGGACCCGTCCAAAATACGAGCTATCATTGAAATGCCCTCTCCCAGGAACATCAGAGAAATTCGTGGGCTGCAAGGTCGCATACAATCCATAAGGCGTTTCATCTCACAACTAGCAAAGAAGTGCACATCGTTTAATAGACTACTCAAGAAAAATACCCCATTCATATGGGACAATGAGTGTCAAGAAGTGTTTGCTCAAATTAAGGAGTACCTCGCCAAACTTCACATCTTTAGTCCTCCTAGTCTAAACAAATCCCAGTTCCTATACATGTCAGTGAGAGACAAGTCGATGGGGATAATGTTAGGACAATACGATGACCATAAAAAAGAACAAACGATATACTACATCAGCAAGACTATGGTGGACTATGAGACAAGATGCACGGATGTGGAGAAGCATTTATTGACGCTTGTGTGGGCCATGCAGAAGTTAAGACATTATGTCTTATCTCATTCAGCCAACCTCATCTCAAAATTAGACTTACTCAAGTACCTATTGGAGAGACCAGTCCTAAATGGACGTTTGGCGAAGTGGAGAATGCTATTGAGCGAGTTCAAGATCGAATATGTTACTCAAAAGTCGATCAAAGGACAAGCCATTACCGACCACGTAGCTGAACACGTACTACTAGATAACACTCTCATCAAGCCGGATCTCCCTGATGAGAACCTCTTCACAATTGAGGAATCAATTTGGGAGCTATACTTCGATGGTGCAAGGAATGAATACGGGTCAAGTATAGGAGTCATATTATGCTCACCGAGAAGATTTTAATGCCAACAGCCATCAGATTGAATTTCCCATGTATTAATAATGTTGTTGAATATGAAACCTTGATAGACGAGCTCAAGAACGTCATGGGATGAAAATCCAACAAATACGAGTGACTGGTGACTCCTTACTCGTCAT
>NW_006494910.1:6866636-6878995 GCF_000471905.2 Amborella trichopoda | reverse complement strand
GGTGGAAAAGATGATCTCATATTCTAAGAAAATCACCTTTCAACATGTAACTTGGGAAAATAATAGGTTCGCCGATACCCTTGCGACCCTTGCTTCAATGGTTAATAATCCTCCAAAAATCACCACGCTGTCACTCTATATCAGGAACAATCATGATCATTCCCCACCAAGGATTGAAGAAGAAATAGAGCAAGAAAATGAGAATGATGTGGAAGTGTCTCTCGTGGCTTCAGATGCGTTAGTTAAGGCAAAACCATGGTTCCACGATGTTCTGTCATTGTTGAAAGATGGGTTATACCCTGAAGGGGCCACTAAAAAGGATAAAGAATCCCTTCGAAGGTTTTCTATGGGATTATTAGTAAAAGATAATCTCCTGTTCAAAAAGTCCTTCGATGGCATCATTCTACGATGTCTTGATCAGACAGAAATCGACCAAGCACTCACAAAGTTACACAATGAAGGAGGTCATTCTAGCACAACCACCTTAGCTCAAAAAATCAGGCTCTAAGGCTATTACTGGACCACCATGGCTGAAGATTGTTGGAAGTTCAAAAAGAGGTATCCCAAATGTCAACTTTATGTAGACCTCATCCATGCACCGTCCGTACCACTCAACCCAACGCCGCCTGTATGGCCCTTTGCTATGTGGGGTCCTGATATCATTAGAATGAACTCACCAAAATCCTTAAACGGCCATCGTTTTATATTAATGGCTAGAGAGTACTTCACCAAATGTGTAGCGGCCGCATCATTTGTCAAAATTGAGGGACAACATGTTGCCCGTTTCATAAAGAACAATAATGTATTCAGGTTCGATGTTCTTGAGTCAATATATTACTGACAATGGATCCAATCTCAAAAATGAAAAGGTCTCTAAGGTGTGTAAAAAGTTTGGGATAACGTAGAAATTCTCCACACCTTACTACCCTCAAGGAAATGGTTAAGCAGAGGCTACAAACAAAAGACTTCTCATAATTATATACAGAATAATAGAAGGTGGCAAAGATTGACACGAAAAGCTAAATGATGTGCTATGGGCCTATCAGACAACTAAGAAGACTCCTACTGGCATGACCTCGTACTCATTGATGTATGGTATAGAAGCAGTGATACCCATTGAAGTTGAGATATCGTCTCTCCGAGCACTTATTCATAAAGATTCAGATGAGGAACAGAAGATCGAAGCACGAATCGCTCCCCTCGTTAATTTTGATGACAGACAACTACGAGTAACAAAAAATATTGTTGCTTACCAATGTAGAATTGTAAGGGCATACCAAAGTAAAGTTGTTCCTCGACAGTTCAAGGAAGGTGATATGGTACTCAAGAAAATCTTCCACACTCTTGCAACCTCACATCTTTTAGGCAAGTTCAAACCTAATTGGGAGGGATCATTCATGGTCACCCAAGTGCATGCAGGCAATTCTTACAAGATCAAGAATCAAGAGGGGTGCGAGCTCAACGACCCCATCAATGCAATGTATCTCAGAAACTACTACCTGTAATGGGCTCAAAAGAGTGGTGAAAACCTGAAAGGACATCACTGGTAAAAAATAAAAAAATTTCTCCAAGAAGGAGCTTTTGATTAAAAAACACTCGAGTACAAACAAAGTACTTGCAAGTTCCAACAATACGGCACAAGCAGACCCTGAGGACGAAGAATCGTCCTAACCCTATAGGTTCCCAACGTAACCGACTTAGAAAGATGCGAGAGCATGATATGAATGGAAAACCGAAGTGACTTAGACGAATCCTGGAAGAACATCGGAAGCTCAGCAAGAATCTAAAGAACTCTTCATGAACCCACAAAGCACATGATGAAAGCTCTAAAGGTAAAAAGACAACTTCAAGACTTTTGAGTTCTCACAATCCCACAAGGAATCCTTTCATCATCTTTGGGTAAAATAAAATAAAGAAAATGACCACCAAAGGAGCCATAGGTGGAAAAATTGTAAAGCCCGTCCCTTTTAAAAGCGCCTTTTCAATCTGATTGTTAAAACCCTCCATTTCCAAAACCATTTGAGAAAGGACTTTCTCCATCACTATAAGAGGTTAAACGGTTAGTCGATCTGGCCTCGCTCTCAAAGCCAACTTCCTCTGCTTGTTATGAAGGCTTGAAACGAGCCAAGCACTCCATGGTTGTATGAGTATAACTACCAACTACCACATATCAGACATGAGTGAACCTCGCCAATGACAATATTGGCTAGTCTGGGAGCATTTTTTCTCTCGACTGGATCCCCTGAGGTGAAATGAGGCAAACTCATCCCCTTGTGTGCGTAGAATGTCCCAAAGTCCAATTCGAAAAGCGTCAAACTCGTGCAACATAAAAGAACCGAGACATGATAAGCATCAAACTTGTGCGACGTTAAAGAGCCAAGCCAAGATAAACGTCAAACTCATGTGATGTAAAAGAGCCGAGACAGGATAAGCGTCTAACTCGTGCGACATCAAAGAACCGAGACAGGATAAATGTGAAACTCATGCGACGTAAAAGAGCCGAGACAAGATAAACGTCAAACTGTTGCGACGTTAAAAAGCAGAGACAGAAGAAACGTCAAACTCGTGCGACGTTAAAGAGCCGAGACAGGAAAAAATGTCAACCTCGTGCGACATAAAAAAGCTGAGTCAGGGACCATCCAACCCCGTATGACATGAAAGGTCAGGTGTATCCAGGGTACAACCACCCTGTTTAATGAAAAGCGTCAAACTCGTGCGAGGTAAAAGAGCTGAGATAAGGACCGTCCAGTCCTGTAAGATATGAAAGGTCGGGTGTATCCAGGGCACAACCACCCTGTTCAATGAAAAAACGTCAAGCTCGTGCGACATAAAAGAGCCGAGGCAGGTATCATCTAGCCCCGTATGACATGAAAGGTCAAGTGTATCCAGAGCACAACCACCCTATTTCAATGAAAAAACGTCAAACTCATGTGACGTAAAAGAGCTGAGGCAGGTATCGTCTATCCTGTACGATGTGAAAGGTCGAGTGTATCTAGGGCACAACCACTCTGTTTGATGGAAAAATATCAAACTTGTGCGACGTAAAAGAGCTAAGGCAGGTACCGTCTAGCCCCGTATGACCCAAAAAGGTCGGGTGTATTTAGGGCACAACCACCCTGATCAATGGATTTTGTCTATCCCCATATTGACGTAAAAGGGTCGGGTGTATGGTCCATCGCTGCATGACGCTAAACTGCTTAGAGAGCTCTATGGTTGCAAGAGTTAAAACTGCTAACCAACTTTGTTTTTCGATATATCTTTATCTTTTCAAAATTTTCACTATATGTCTTGTGTTTTCCAAACACTTTAATTTCTTTATTAAAACATGTCCTTGCTTCTGGTTCTATTTCAAATCTCCCCCTAATTTTAAAAATTCTAAAAAATGTCTTAAAAAAGCAAAGGAGCTTGGACACCCATATATGATGATTACAGCGTTGCTGTCTCGCTTCTTACATTGGATTCGGTCAGACAAGTCTCTTCCTATATAAAGCCTTTTCCTACCTTAGGAAACCCTAAGGAGATCAAAGAAAATGTCAGGGTTAAAAATTCAAACAACAAAAACCCTTGAAGTTAAGTGGCATGGCTAGAAAATCCAACTCAAGTTTCAAGCTTGTGTAACTCACCGATATTTCATACCGAAAACCCTAAGAGGAAAAATTCCCTAGGTGGGATAGCTTGGTGAGCGCAATGACTTGGAGGAATAGTTGGTGTGCCCACTGACCACGTGACCTTAGGAAGAAATTTAAAATGTCTGCTTTATCCTTGACATTCACCTACCCCTTGAAAGGCAGGGAACGCCAAAGTGTTTACTTCTTTGCCACTCACCTATCCCTCGAAGGACAAGGAGTGCCAAAGAGGGGCAACTGTAGACACCCCATTTTAAATCTGGTAAATTCTATGGTTTTTTGAACCCTTATTATCATATTATCCTAGTATGTCCAATTTAATTGTCCCAAAACTACTCCAATCCTATCTCAATTTGAAGTAGAGCCAAAGAGCTTTCAAATGGCTCAAGAATTGCCTGAATCAGACCTACATATACAAAACTATAACAAATGACAATTTAATCCCTATGAGACCCAACTGTCAGGCCCGAGCCGAGCGGTAATGGGCCCGACAGGCCCACACGCTGGCTGATGATGCAGTCAACACATCTGATGATGCAGTAAATAGGTTTTCTTTAATTAGATAAGGTTAAATTTCAAGATAAATCCAAAAAATTTCAGAAAGACCCCAAAAAAATAAAAAAAAATCCCCAATTGAATCTTATAAATACCCCCTCTCCTTAACCCAAGAGAAGCGAGAAAAAGAGACAAAAAAAAAACTTATAAATTCTCAAAATTAGGAACATTATCCAAAAATACTGAAAATAAGAAAAACACTTAGAAATTTCCTAAAAATTTAGGAAAAATCCCAAAAAATTAGAGAAAATATCAGAATTCATATTCAACCTCTAAAGACCACAAAACCCTTAGAAAACTAAGAAAATTCTCCTCCAGACCTTGAGAAAGACCAACAATTTTAGAAAAATCTCTAAATTGAAAACCCTAAAGAAGATAGAAACCCTAGCCTCTTGATGTTCTAACCCCCAAAACTGAGAAAACCTAGACCTAGGGCACAAAAACCCTAGATCAAAACTAGAATTAGGGCACAACAACTCTAGATCTAACCACCAGAGATCTGCTGGTCAACATCTGAATCAGAGAGGCAAAGAGGACCGGTTCTGATACAGGCGAGCCCTCGAAGGGTCGAGAATCCCGAGCCATCCGGCCTAGTTTGGTATTATTTCTTCCTCTCTCTTTCTTCTTCTTTTTACTGTTTTACTTCTTTTATTTATGTTTGATCTGTTAACTTGTCTTAAAAATCATATTTTAATGCTCTGGATCATGCTAGTTCTACCACAGATCTGGGAGTATATCTGCTTATTTCTACGCAAATCTGGCCTCACATCTGAATTCGATCTGTCTCACTTTCTCTACCACTTTATTTACATCTTTCTAATTAGTTTAAGGTGTTAAAATTTGAGTAATCTTCATCGGAAGATCTGTCAGATTTTCATCGTAAACAATAATACACCCAAGGTTAAAAATTATTGGAATATTCCAATGTAAAAAGGCACTCGGTATAATGGGTATTCTGCGTTATTTTAGAGTAATGATATGAATAAGATAATGATGTCTTTTTCTATTGTATACTCATTGATATTGTGTGTCTTTGAGAGTATGATCTACTTACAAAATTTCAATGGGGGATCCTAAGGGAATTAAGAGTTATTGATTCATCAAGTGTTGTTTTCTACAACGAAAACTATTTCAATAACTTAGAAGTCATGATTTTGTTTCCATTCTTAACAAAATATTTTATGCTCCACACTAAAGTTTTAACTTCCATTCTGAGTCTATTTTCTAATAAAATTTATTTGAGAGAAATATCTATGGGAAGAGAGGAATAAAAATTTTAGATTGAAGATATATCATCCTAAATTTTCTGCAATTTGGTATGTTCTTCATTGAGGCATGAATAACTATATTTCTCAGGTCTACTTAACAAAGTGATATGAGGCTTGTGAAAATATATGTGTTACTATTATGTGTCTACTTTTAGACAAAATTGGTTTGAAATGGAAACTCCATGAGGGTAAAGAGAAAAGATAATTTTACTAGATAGTGTTCATCTTGGAATTCTACAGTATGATTTATTTTGTGATGTGAATGTTAGTTATTTATTTTTCTGAAGAAAAGTATTATTTGAGATTCACACTATGATATTGTGATTTTATTTTAAGCTTAGTTTTTAATACAAAATATTTCAGAAGAAATACTTTGAGAATTGAGATAAACAAATTTTTTATTAAGAGGTGCTTAACTTGAATTTCTGTTGAGAAAATTACATTGTGATGTAAATGTCACTAAAATGAAGACTCACTAAATGGTATAATTTAGGGATGGAACTAAGCAATATTTTATATTTTTTAGGCTATACTCAAAAAGGTTCGGAGATAAACTCTTTAGGAGTTGAGAGATATCATATTTTTATCATGGGATGCCCAAGTTCTATTACGCAGAAAATTGAAAAATGTGGCATGATAAGGCACATCTTTGGATTCCTAATTATGAAGACCTTTTAAAGGCTCAGTTAAAAAGGTTTTATAGTGTGCCATGAGTATGGTTTATTATAATAAAACTTCAAAGAGATGTAATACAGAGTTGGCGAGATTTAACACTCTATATGAAGAGTTTTCGATTTGGGAATAGCAGAAAAAAGAAGAAACACAATACCTATAAAGGCATCTTGGTTTCTTCAAGATGAAGGGATACATAGAGAGACATGGTGGTAGCAGAGAAATGCAAAAGATTAGTGGGAGAATTAAATTTGTGATATTTGAAATAATGGGATGAAGAAGAGTACTTCTTCATGGTATGAGACATGGGGAATCCAAGTGCCGAAGAGATTGACACTTCGTGACATGTGAAACCGATGACCAATATATTCTCCATCAGTCGAGTGCTCTTCCAAGATCACAAAACTTGACAAACATATAAAAGCAATGAATTAAGAAAGCCCAAGTACCACACTACATTGTTTTGATGTATGAAATTTATCTCACATTACATGGTAAGGTTATATAGGAAAAGAGGATTCAATAACTTTTTATTATGTTTAATATGCTTTGGTTATATTTTGGCTAATTGTTTTATGAATATGTACGGAGTGTATGAACATTAAGTGATATGTGCTAACAAAATTGAAAGAGTTCATTTATGAATACCATGTGTTTTAGTGCCTCCTTGTGTTAGAGTATGAACTACTAAATGTAGTGATATACATGGAGATGTGATTTGATCAAGGGCTTTGAGCCTTAAGGATGAAACACGAGAGATGGATATGGCTCATTCAAATATGTAAGCACAAAAGGAGTGTTATGATGGAACTCGATCTTAGTAACCATCCTCCTAATAATGTTTATAATATGATGTATTCCATATGATGATGATCCCTTGATAAAGTCTTCATATTTGCCAAAAAGGAAATATTTTGTCAAGGCTTTAATAGACATTCTTTAGTAATGTTTTATTTTGGATAAAATTATATGATGACATTATGATTTATTTTTTGTGGCCATGAAATTGATTTGGTAGGAAATTAAAGGTGAATGTAGTAAAATGATTTCTGAAGACTAAGCATTTTTTAAAAAATTAAATTGAATGATTTGATAAAAACCTAAGTCTATGAATATGGTTTTAAGAAAACTATATTGTCTTGCAAGGTCCACTAAGTCTTTATGAAAATCATTTAAACCGTCATACTATATATATATATATATATATATCTATATACACACACACCAAGTTAATTAGTTTTTTTTATTAAAGAGAAAAAACATTATGTATTGAAGGTATTTATAAAATGGGAGAAAAATTATCATGCACTGGTTTTTAAATACCCATGTGCCTTGACCCATATTTCTAGTTATTTAAAATCCTCGATTACCAAAGACCTTGAACGATATGGAATGTTGTATGAAGGTCATCTTGCTAGGCTCCCTTAACACATGTTGTATTGATTAGATAACTTAGTTTGTATGGATTTACTACCTAGATGACTAGTGTGGTTGAACCTTTATGGTTCATGAAAGTTTTTCATATTGAAAAAACCAACGAGCATTGAAGTACATATTGCATGAGACTTACTAAGCTACATCATGATATAGGCATATATATGTTGAGAATGTATACGTCATATGTACAATAATTGAGTGGGAGTTGCTACAATCCCATGTTTTTTTTAGATGCTTAGATATTCAGGTATACAGATGCAAGTTATCTCACGGATCCAAATGATAAAAAGGCTACATCTATATGTGTTCTTGCAAGGAGGGGGTATAGTTTCTTGGAAATCAAAGAAACATGATGCGGTGGAATTGTCCACCATGGAGGCAGAGTACGTGGCGTGTTGTTTGGCGGCCAAAGAGGCTGTATGGATTAAGAAATTTCTTAATTGACTTGACTTCCACCTTATGTGTTGTAAGGCAATAATGATTTTTTTTGACAACATGGTGGCAATATGTGTATCAAAGGAGTCACGATTCCATAATAACTCTAAGCATATAAAACCATGTTTCTATTACCTGATGAATGAGGTGAGATTGAGAAAGATCGAGATCCAGATAAACTAAATATTTCAGTAGGAGCACCTGCTAGTATCTGACAGACCAGATAGAATAACAAACTATAATTTTGTTCACCTATAGAACCCGGATGTGTGGCGTTGGTTGTATGGCTACAGAAGGGAGCAGCTTATTTGAAGAACTCCTTTGAGTTCATGAATATATGACCCCATGCGATGAGGGTACAGATCCATGATTCGTGATGCAATATGAAAGATAGGCTATGACCACTTTTGGGATGAGATCCGAGCAGTAAAGAGAAAAAAACGTTGCTTTTGTAAGTCCTTTTGTGAAAGGATTGATGACAAAAGCCATGATTAATGTATTGAGAGATAACAATTGAAAAATTCTTGAGAGAGAGATTGTAATTGGGAGAGAGATAGGGATATGATAAAGTGAAAAAAATATAATGTAAGGCCTTCAAAGGCCAAGTGAGAGATGTTGGGAGAATGTGGACATTAAAGGCCATACGAGTGCTTATAAAATGAAATGATATAGTAGAACATGAACTCAATGGGAGTGTGGTCCCTCGTGAACTATACTAAGCAAACGACATTTGCTGATACCAAATTGTGCTTGATGGTCTAGGCCAATCAGTTGGAAAAAACCTATATTACCTGGGCATAGAAAATTAACCGATAAGGGTTTTAATATCCCTTGATGAGGTCGGAGTACGCTCAGATGACTACGCCGAGGGACTGTGTGACCCTTGTGTGTGATTGTGGCCTTCAAAGACGGGGGCCACAGCCCCATTCATGTACCATCACATGGCATGCATACTGATAGACCGTTTCGAGAAAGCAAACCACCTTTCAAAGTCAAGCTTATGCATGTGTGAGAGATACCCCAGTGCGTCATAGGAGTTGTGGTCGCAACAGGTCTAGTTGACATTGGCACGTCTTTAAGGGAGAACCTGAAACCCACAAACTGGAATTACGACCCCTTGGCTCATCTGTCAGACTTTGATGACTCACTAATGAGCCCCTGCATGGACTATAAGTCATGAAAAACACTGAGTCGGTTTGATAAAGCAAGAGTGGTCTGTAGTTTACAGTTGAAGGTGGAGTGCCCCAGTCCTTTATTGATTTAATTCCTATACCATATGGATCATTTTTTCATCTAATGAATTTATTATGTTTCTTTTATGATATATGATTTTAGAATATCTGGATATTTTATTTATCAAATTTGGATTTATAAAATCAGATATATTGATTTTACAATGATTTAAATATTCAAATAAATTCAAAAATTATTTTATTGTGTTTTAAAAATATTTAAAATTACATGGGAGCCCATTGTGCACATGGACCACCATGGCCTATATGGTTGGGCCCATGAGTTCCTCTCATGTGTGGCATGCCCTACCTATTTAGAAGCTTTCAATTTTTGTGATAAGTGACTTTGGCTTATAGGCCAAGTTGCTATGTGTTTTGAAAAGGTATAGGCATGATGAAACTTTGAATGAATTTTTGGAAAGCATGAGAAGGCTTTTGCATTATTTTGATATGCTCAATATTATATTTAGAATTATTTTATTTAATTTCTATTTATGGAAAAATGGTTTAAAAATTAGGGATAAAGGTTCTAGCACCTTCCATAATGTTGATGGCCCATCCATGGAATAGAAGGCTCAAATCTCTTACCCCACAAGTCACTCATGATCAATGGTTCATATTCAATCTCACATGAGAAGCAAGCCAAGGAAAACCCTAAGAAACCATAATATTGTTCAAAGCCTATAAAAAAAGAATTGTCTTTACCCAAAATCTCTACACCTTATCTATCTCTCTCTCTTAAGAAAAGTTTCTCTCTATCATAAAAGCCCAAAAGGGGGCACATCCCACTCTCCCATCTTTGAGATCTCTCTCCCACATTGTGAAAAGCAGTTAAGGGTTTAGGCTATGAAATTTCTTCTCTCTCACATCTCTCAACTATAGATTTATGGCTAAGGGTTTTAGGGTATAGACAAAAAAAATCCATATCTCTCAAACTAGGTTGCTAAGGGAATTTACTTAGGATTTGACTTTGTGATTAAAAGGATTCATGTTCCATTGGTGTGGCTTTGCCTAAACTTACTTTTTCAGTTGAGATTGAAGGTTGATTATTGATCATATGCCTTCGGATTGTGGTGACTTGGTATGGGATGTAATTAGCCTGGTTGAGGTAATCTCTAGCACTCTCCTTTTGTTTCTTGTCATATTTAATTATATTGATTTTATATTCCTAAGCATAAGAATTGTGGATATTTTCTTTGATTAAAAAAAAATTGATTTAGTGGCATCAAGGTTTTTTAAGATCTTGGATTTGTTAGTTTTATTTTATTTGAAGCAAGAGTTATTGTAATAAGGCTACTTGTAAGTGATCTTTGCCAAAAGAAAAAGAAAAGAAAAGAAAAGGGGTAAAAAAGAAGGGAAAAAAAAAAAAAATGCCCGACAATATCGCATTAGTCTTTCTTTCAAAACCGTGGTCATCATGAGAATAAAGATACAAAATTTGCTAATTTCTATTGTATTAATCCTAGAAAACCTATGGTCATCATGAGAATAAAGATGCAAAATTTAATTTGATTGAGGGAAATTATTAGAAATATACATTTATTTCGCCTAATTGAAAAAAATCCTAAATTTCATAAACCTCATCCACACCCTTTTTTTGGTTTTTTTTTTGTACCAAAATAGCATTTATAGTAATGGTATTATTGTGAAGCCCTAGCATTACGGTGCTTCAAGTACCGTAATGACTTCCCCATTTTGATGATGTTTTTAGTACTTATAACATAATAATAATAAAGTAATAACAAATTAATTATGAGTTTTTCATGAATATCATAATTGTATGTTTTTAATTATAAATACTCCAACATGTATTTATTTTTATTACAATTTTATTAATATTAATGTAGTAATTCATGTATTACCATTTTCATATGTGAATTTTCATATTATGAAAATTAATTTTCAAGTAGTGAAGTAAAGATATTTGTGAAGTCTAAAGAAAAGAAAAGTTTAAAAGGTTCACTGTAAAAAAAATTTAAAATAAAAATAAATAAATAAACAAACAAAAACCAAAAAAAAAAAAAAAAAAAAAAAAAAAAAAAAAACAAAACAAAAAAAACAAAACAAAACAAAAACAAAATACAAAAAAAAAACTAAAACAAAAGAAAAAGAAAAAAAAGATAGATTTAACATATATGAGAAATAATATATAGAGGATATTGATTTTTGCTTTTTTACTAGGTAAATTCAAGTGTACTTACCATTAGTCTCCAGTCTCCTCCAATGTTCCAAGTTGAAGTTAAAATTAGTGGCAAGCTTTGAATCATCTAACTCCTTTCTAAACTCTATAGTCTTCTTTTCTTTTTTCTTTTTTTTGAGGTTGATCTTGAACTCTACAATTAGAAAATTGAAGTCAAAATGGTATTTGGAATAATGCATGGGCCTATTCACATTCAAAGCACAGGGCCTAATCACATATAAATACAATATGTAATGCAAAGGGCATCTTCTATAAAATAAAATGCCCAAAACATCTTATTAAAATAAAATGCCAAAAACATATTTTTTTTTATTATTTATTTCAAAACATACAAATTTTATAACTATACTTTTAAAAACTCGAATTCTTTAAAACTACAGGAGATATTACATATAGTTATATATTAAATTTTACAATAAAAAAAGAATTAATAAACCAATTTAAACGGAGGATATCTGGAGCAATTATAACATATTACTAATAAAGTAATAACAAAATAATTATGACTCTTTTCATAAATATCACAATTATATGTTTCTAATTATGAGTATTTCACTGTGTATTTATTTTTATTACAATATTATTAATATTAGTGTAGTAATTCATGTATTATGACAATAATAAGTATAGTTTCATTAATTAAAATTATGAAAATTATATAAAATTATTAAAATTAAAAATAAATATTATTAATATATTCTAATAATAAAAATAAAATTCATATTATATGAATTTATTGTAATTAACTTAAAAGTTAAGATTAAAATTTTATCATTATATTATCATCAACTGTTTTTATAGTAATGTTAGAGTCAACATTAATAACGTGATTGCAATATTAAAATGAATATTGAAGCAATTATATAAATATAATTAGAATCATAGATAAATATTATGAATATATTATATATATATATATATATATATATAATGC